>VYXF01002162.1:745567-789244 GCA_013397295.1 Polioptila caerulea | reverse complement strand
AGGGAGACAGGAAGGCTGGCAGACAGGAAGGCCGGCGGACAGAGGGGAAGGCCGGGCGGCCGGCAGGGAGCAGGAGCCCCGTCCGCACCGCCGGCAGGCAGCAGCGGAGGGCGCCGCCGCCGTTGCCGTGACGACCAGGCCGGCGAAGTCTCGCGATAGTTGCGGGCTGTCCCCGGTCCGGTCCCGCTCTGTCCCTGCTCGGCTCCCGCTCCCGTCCCGCTCCGTTCCCGGTGCTTTCCCAGGGCTCCGGACGTGACCGAGCTGTCCCACTGCCCCGCTGCAGCTCTGCCCTCTCCGTCCCGATAGGGAGGAGCGCTGTCTCTCTCCGAGCCCCGCCGTGCCGGGCCCGTTTGAGCTCCGGGAGAGAAAAGTTCCTGTGCTGTGGTTATTGGTGCTCTCTGCGCCGTCTCGGCTTCTGCAATAATTGTGTCATGTTCGCACACAAGGATAGTTGAATCACTTTAAATAAGCCCGTTAAAATTCAAAATTATTGATGTGGTCGCTGTTTTTACGTGAATAATCACTGTAAATAAGGAATTAATTAATTAGGGGAGAGCGATTGCCTTCCTAATCCCATCCCTTTTTGTCTTTCTTGCATTTAAACAAAGAGTGAGGACTGATTCCCATGGTCTGATTTTAAAAAAAGGCAGACAAAATTCCGGGCTCTTAAAACTTACTTTGTCACCGATGTCTGTTAAAACCAGGTTTTCATTGGCAGTAAAAATTCACAAGAAACAGCTTCTTCTCAAGAAACAAAGTGCATCTCGTTCAAAGTAAGGTTGTGATTGACACATTTTTGTGCCAAAGTGAATCTTTCTGAGCTAGTGGCATTGCAGTCTGCAGTAGAGCTTTTATTGATGCCTACAGGATATGGTGTTTTACTGTCACACGTGTCACTAAGAGAACCATTTTTCCTGGTATTTAGTGTAGTAACGATGCGATGTGGTTCACAGTTAAGAGCTGAAGACAAAGTGCACTAGTGAACCCTGCGGGGTTTTGCCTCCTCCCTAAGCATGCTGAGCTCTGGTACATTAACATTTTAACGTGTCGAGCGCTGTCTCATGCAATACCACAGTGGTGTTTGGAACCTGAGGTGCTTTCCAGGTGGTGCAGATGATGACTTGAAGCAAAAAATAGAAGAATGCATATTTACTTGTTGAATATCTAAGGCCAGTAATGACAATGAGAAAGCAGTAGAATGGACAGTATCGTTCCAAACTGGCTAAACTAAAATCTGGGGTTTCTGTGTTAGGAATTACATTAGCTGTGCATAATGAGGTATGGCAAGCAGCCAGGTGTAACTGCCCCAATATTTTCTTTTCTAGAGAGCACAATACATATGCTTAGAGCTGACAGGGTCTGAGTTACCAACTTTGCTATTACAGCCTGCCTACAACCTCACAAGAGCCTTTGAAAGGAAACCATCCGGTTCTGGATCTGGTTGTAAACTGACATAAAACTCCTTTGAAACTGGTGCAGGAATAGGCTTCTTGCTGCTGCTTGACCACATAGAACCAGTGAGGGTTTCCAATGAGGCTGTCACACCTGAGAGTCAGTAATAATGGCTTAGCAGGGACATCTCAAACCACGGTTGATCTTATCATCTGCTATGTGTCCTGGAAGACCCAGAGATGAAGAGGTTCACAGAGTTAATCTCAAATCCTGTAAATCAGGTCATAAGACTCTTCCTCTCCAATAAAGACTGAATGTTATTAATAATATTGAATATTACATAATCTCAAATATTGTTATAGGTGGCAGGTGTGCTTATACTGAAGCTTGAACTAGAAAAACAGAATCAAGGGTGTCTTTTTATTTGCCTTTCCAGGAACAGGTCAATTTTGTTCCAAGATAAACTAGATCGATCTTTGAAGTAAGACAATTAAAGAAAAAAAAAAAAAGTTGGAATGAAAAAATCTCTTTGTGTCTAGGAAATGGATAGCAAAAAAGCACTCCAAGATGTGTTTTTCATCCTTAAAGACAGGTTATAACATGATGAAATCACATTTACACGAGTTGTCTTGATACTCAGAACACAGTTGTCATAGTAACAGAATGTATTTATCCTTTTCTTCCTGATCCAATCAAAAAGAAATACAAACAACAGGGGACATACAGGGAACTTGTTCCCAATTACTACTGCTTACATTCATACTCCTCTTCTGAAAAACTTTTTAATGCACAAATTGGTAGCCAAAATACTTTTATTTGATTGTCTCATACATGTTGGAGAAAAAAAATCAAAAGTTTTTTAATGTTCATTAGTTATTTACCTTGATTATTTTTTATATCTTTCTGTGTACTTACCTGAAGTGCCTTTTATTTACCATAGGCAATATTTCTAAGGCAGACTGTAGTAGTTCTAGTACTCAGGTTAGGACAAGCACAGCTAATATTCACTATATTAATTCCTCTAAAGGCTAGGGCAATAAACAGATTTTTTTTCTTGCAAAGGACAAGTGATTATGCATTAATATCTTCTGACTGGTATGTGCCAAGTCAAGGGCAAAGAGCCATGAATTTTGGGCCACATTCTAATTTTCCCAGAAACCTTTGGTGAGGAACAGTGGAGTTCTGCAGTGTAGTCCATCAGCAATACTGATACAGCACAGTAACCTGTCAGCTGAGGGAGACAGGCCAAGCCAAAATGCTAAGTCCAGAGTCAATGGTAAAACTTCCCTTGTTTATTAAGCCAGGTATTGATCCTTTGACTTGCACTGGAAAAGCTGCTGTGTTGACAAAACTGCCTTCCATGTTGCCACACCATGTGCTGCAGGACACAGCAGCGTGTGGGAAGCAGGAGCCCAAGATGGATTGTGTTGTGCTGAAGTCTCTCAGTGCTGCAGGGCGCAGTGCATCGGGAGTTTGCTACCAAACAGGTGCAAGGCAACCCAAACAATTCAATCCTGCAAGGCTCCCAGGACCTTCTCCTGCGGCTTAGGAAGTGATCCAGGCAACATGTAAAGGGTTTAGTTTTACAGAAATGGAGGCCAAGACATGCTAATATTGCTTAGTCAAGTGGTGTGCACAAGGGAGTATCTGGAGTAAATCACCATCCCAGTGCACTATGCTTAGCCATAGGGAACTTGGGGATGCAGAGCTGTTGCTGGAGAAACCCTGGTTTGCACTAACAAATGTATATTCAGGAACAGGATCTCCTTTGGTATTTCTTATGCTTCCTTTTAAAAATAGTCCACTTTCTCCTTACAAAGAAGAGCAAAATACATTTTTTTAAGTAATAAACAGACATAGCATTATTTATGCTGAAGGACATAACTGAAGGACAGTTTTGGTTTTTCATTTCATTCAGGTTTGGGGATTTTTTAAATTTTTACATTATGTTTGTTTGAATTTAACAATATTTCTTAAGGATATCTCAGAACAATAAACTGATATTGTCCTTGTAGTCTTTTCTTCCTTTTTAAGCTATTTCCTCCTCTGTTTAATGTGAGTTCTATTTTCCTCCCTTAGGTGCTACAATAATGGATTCTAACTTTCCTACCTCAAAGTTTATTCTCCAGTAGTAAAATTTAGCCTTTAAATCCATTTGCACTGCCCAAATTACCCCAGGCTTTTTCTTCCTAAATTCCCATGGCTTTGCTTAGTGTTTCACTTTTGTTCTTCGATAATCTAGAAAGACACATTTATCTTACCAACACATGTGGTCGTTAAACCACAAATAAACAAACAAAAAGACCAAAAACCCCCATAACTCACTTCTGCAGAACTTTAATGTGATGTTATAACAAGAACTGATTTTTTTTTTTTCATGTTGGACGCTGGAAAACATTTTGCCCAGGTGAATAATTTGAACAACAATCCAAGAGACAGCAGTAATGACTCAAAGCTACTGTTGTCTTAAACAGAGTTAAAAATTAAACAAGTCAAAAATTCCATTTTGCATAAAGAGTTTCCTGAATTACTGTTTTCTGATGGCAATTCTAACATTTGTTGGTTTGTGAATTTTACACAGTTTAAACAGGTTGGTTTTTACACAGGTCAGGTTTTTTCCTATAAAAAGACATGCTTTTGTGAATGTTTTCCACATGGATAAATTGCTGAAAGATCGACTAAAAACATTCTCAAGTAATTCTTGAGGTATGGAAAACCACTGTAGTTAATGTCTTTGGATATAATCTGATTAAAAAATTGCAATCGAGTGTTTACATGTATTCTTTTTGAAAGAAAGAGGTATTTTTGTCTCAACAGTAAAAACCCATCACAAACCCTTCACTTTCCAGATATAACATGAAATTATATAAATTTAATTCTTTAAATTAATCATTGGGGTTTCATTCAACACAAGAGTTGAAAAGGACAAAACCAGGTTTGCTTTCTTCAAAGGAGTTCAGATCTGAGTAAACATGTATCTACATTCAGTAATCACAGAGATTTTGAGCGATACCTATATGTAAGCAGGACATGAATGTTAAACTTAGCCAAAATTCATAAGGAAACTACAACGCCTACTTTGATTTTTAGGTTTTTCAAGATTTTCTCAATGGCATCTGTTCTTTCACTAATTTTTGGTTAAATTACTTTTTATTGGTACTTAAAAAAAATGCATGCTGTAGTACTTCTCCACCTCTGGCACGGAAGGACCAATTTTTTCTGGAACCTTCTGTCTGATTTCAAGCAAGCTATGTCTGCCTTCTCTCCTCTGTATCTAAGAAGGGCAGCCCAGGCTCCCAGCACCCATCTGGACCCCTTGAAGACTGTTCCTCACTCCCAAGCTGAGAAGCTCTTGAACTAGCAAGAAATGAAATGCACTGAAACTAAAGAGGAAATGGAAAAAAACATATTTTACACTCTAATTTAGACTTTTCTTTAAATACATTTTATTAAAACATTTGCTTTTAATGACTTGTAGAAATCCACAACATTGGAGCCATCAGAAGGTGGTGACTTCCTTCAAACATGTCAAAGGAAGAAAAGGGACATTCTGCTTTAGCAGAATTTTTTCTCACTTTTTAAGATTAACTGGTTGGATTTAGTAAGTTACTGTGAACTTGTCAAGATTCTTCACCTTGTCTCTTTTAAGTATGCTTTAAAGAAAACTACTTTCACAAACAGACAGTAATCACAGTAAAGGTTCAGCATGCAGCAAAGGGCTGAAGTACAGGAAAACCACAAGGAGCAAACAGGTGTTACGAGATTGTGCTTTTAAGAAACAACCCACAGAGAAAACAGTGAGTGCAGATGAAAGACTGCTTGAAACTGAACAAGAACTAAAATGCCAGGGCTGCAATAGTTTTAGGTCAGCTAACAGACAGATACAGTTTAAAGTTCACATTCAGTATAAAATGAGACAATATACAGAGAGGCAAGCTGCAGCACAATGCCTGAGCTCTCACAGAAAGGCTGCTGAGCTGATAGCAGGGTTGGCATGACTGACTCACTCAGGAATTAGGCACCAATTTGAAAGTCTTGTGTTCATACACTGCATGGTCTGCTCTGTGAGACTAGTGGAGCAGGAGGGTTGGTGTCTGTGTATGTGAAGATAGAAGGAAAATTTCTCTACCTCTGGCAATATTGAGCAAGAGCATTAATACACCTTTGCCTTTTGAGGTCTGTTGCCAGCTTCTTCACCCAACAGTTCAGTTGTCACTGAAACACTCAGAATCCCTCTCTGTGAGTCTGTCAGTATGAGAGCAAGAGACTGACTCAGAAACTGAGACTGTCTCTGTCAGAGAAAGGCCACTAGCATTTCACACCCATTTCTTTCATTTGCTAGCTTTCCCGTAAGAAAACAGCAGAGTGCACCAGTAGCTAAGTTTGTTTCAAGGCTTACCCCTTAGTTACTTAGTACATACACTTTAGGGACATTTGTATATGCCCGTTATCACAGGATTCTTAGCACATACATATTTGTTTATTGGAGTCAGGATTTGTCCTGCATGGTCTCCAATCCAGCTTTTATTGAAACCTACAAGAATATATGTGGGATCTTTATAAAAAGAGGTCTCTCTCAGGTTTAACACACATGATGATTTGGGTATTCTTGGCTATTTTTATTTTGGCTTTGTTTTTTAAGCCAAAAAACAGTGGTTTAGGTTTTAAAATACTTTAGATGTTTGCCAGATGCTTGGTAACTACTTTGTGCAAAAAAATCCAGCAGGTTCGAACACTGATCAAATAAATGTGCGTAACAGAAAACAAGTGCACTTAATAGTCCATCCTACTTCATTAAAGAAATGTGCAGAATCCTCCTGTGTCTATTTGCAGGAGAGTAGGACTTACCATGCTGCATGTCTTCTGCTCTCTATGGCCTTCCCTGTTAAGTTACTTTGATGCCCAGTCCATTTTAATACAACATAACATTTCCCAGAAAACTGACTGCCATATTTCCATAATTCAGCTGTAAAAAGAGTTCCCAAATTCATATGTACTATTGAAAGCTAAAAACAAGGTATCATTGTCAGGATTTCAGAGATCAAACTATAAATTTCCAAATATATTTGATATATTTTTTCATTAAGTATTTCATATTAATAAGGAACACTTGTATATATGTTTTTCTTCTGTTTGTTCAGCTTATATTTGGCAAAAAAAATCAGGCTGTAACAAATTTCAACATAATAAAGATCCATGGGATCAAACACTTAATAGAAAGTGACCTTCCTCTGTCACTTAAGTCTCCTGCTCTTACTAGGAATCCACCTTGGGAAAGATACTGACTTTATTGTTTCTGCTGACTTTTCTTTCTGCTTTACACTTAGGCTGTTTTGTCTGGATAAGCTCCTCAGGGGTATTCCCCAAGGGAGGCAGGAGTCGCTTCTTATTGTTTCGGTTTTCTGAGAGCCACTGTGGAGGCAGTTCAAAGGGTCCAAAACCGAACTGCATGGAATACTTGTCATTTACTGCATCAGCCTCTGTGGGCACAGCTGGGGCCACCTGAGCTGCAGAGTCTGCAATGGTCTGTGGTATAAACCTGTGAACCGAAGTCTGTCCTAGCTTTAAACCGGCGGCAGGAATTTCCTTCTGTTGAAAGTCACCAGAGCCAATGGATTTGGTCTCATTCTCCTCATCTTCCGTCGGCTTGAAGATTTGTTGTTGCCCGATATGAAACATCTCCAGAAGCTGGCTTCCTGAATGGACACTGGGCTCCAGATTATCATCTGCAATGCCACCTGAGCTGACAATGTTTCTCCTGCTAAACCTCCGGTGCAGCTGTACTATTGTCCCCACCAAGCACTTCCGTACTGATTTGTTAACAGTTAAAAATAACAAAGGGTTGGCCAGCAAAGAGACCTTGGGCAACCAAATAGCAGTGAGGAGCAAGAAGACTGAAATATCTGAAATATTGAGAATGGTGCGGTAGATCACCAAAGTCACATAGGGGACGCTGCAGAAGATAAATATCATAACCATAGAAAGCAGCATGATGTGGAGCTCAGCCTCTCGCTGGGAGGCGTATGGGATGGAAACTGTGTTCTGAGGGGTCCTTAGTGCAGCTATGATGACTTTTTTCTTCTGGCTGGCACTCAGCGCTCTGCGAATAAGAATCATGAAGAGAAATACCACAGCCACCGGCACAATCACAGTGGTGATATTATAGATGATGACATATATCAGGTGGCCAAGGGAGTAACTCCAAGATTCAGAACAAGTGGACATGGCATAAATATCAGACACATTGGTCACAGCAAATACAGGAATGCTGGCCACTATTGCATGGGCCCAGATATAGATAACCAGGTCTCGGGATTTTGCATCAGATATTTTTCTTTCCAGAGGGTATAAAACAGAGTAGTATCTGTCAAAAAAAAAAAAAAATTATAATTATTTTTTGCTCATACTGCTTATGAGAAACCTCTCAGGAGCCATCTGAGCATTACACTCCAAATCTCTAACTGGGTTGCCAACTGACTGCCTGTTTATGAAAGCAAAAACAAACAAACAAACAACCAAAAAAAAAATCACAAAAGCACATCCCCAAAGGTGGGATGCTGGTCTGTCTGTAAGAAAAACCTGAATATTTCAATGTAAAGATCACATTTTTGGTGGTGAAAATTTCTATCAATACACTACNAAAAAAAAAAAAATTATAATTATTTTTTGCTCATACTGCTTATGAGAAACCTCTCAGGAGCCATCTGAGCATTACACTCCAAATCTCTAACTGGGTTGCCAACTGACTGCCTGTTTAGGAAAGCAAAAACAAACAAACAAACAACCAAAAAAAAAATCACAAAAGCACATCCCCAAAGGTGGGATGCTGGTCTGTCTGTAAGAAAAACCTGAATATTTCAGTGTAAAGATTACACTTTTGGTGATGAAAATTTCTTTATTTGGCTGATGCATATGAATATTATTTTGAAGATTTCACCATTTACTTACTTGAAAACTAGACAGTACATTGCACACACTCAAAATTTCAAAAAAGACATGATGGAGGCACATGTCACATTCAAAGGCCAAGTCATAGTTTTAATTTGCTTTATCACAGTTTTTTTCTGGATATTTGGAAAAAGCTGTTGGTCACAAATTACATGCATCCATCTGTTGCAAGTACAATGGTGTTTTGCTTTGCACAAGCTATGGTTGGTAAGCCCTGAGCAAAAGCATTGCTGAACACTGAACATTCTGTATGCATTTAAAAAAAAAAAAAGCACACTTTTTTCTCTGACATGCATTTCAAATTTCAGACGTTGATTGTTTCTTACTACTGGAATACTGCTGTGGACTTTTAAGGTCACAGAGTTTTCATGACAGACCTAACTTTTCACACTTATCATTATAAGTGGTAGGAGTTTTTGCATTTTGTGAGGCAGATCACAAGTTTTCTTGGAGAAGGGCAAATAATAGGCTGTTCCAGTGGCAACATTGGTGAGCATTATAGACAATGATAACACATTTATCAAGACAAAGGGAGAAAGAAGAAAGAAAAATCTAGGATCATGGCAAATTTTCCCCATTACCTGTCAAGAGCAATGGCTGGAAAACTGAGGATGGTCACTGAGCAGAAGACTTTGTGCAGAAACTTGGCAATTCTGCAGAAGACCATAGTATAGATCCACCAGCAGCAGTGTGGACTGGCACTAAGAGCAATGTCAAAAGGCACACAGACTAGACTGGCACAGATCCCCGAGCAGGCCAAATTCTTAATGAAGCGGTTTGTTACAGATTTAAGTAGCGATGTTCTGCAAGTTGACCACAGCACCATGATGTTACCTGCGAGTAGAGACAGGAAGCATAAAAAAAGGAAAACAAACAGACAAACAAACTAACCCCAGGCCCCAATAACAAGAATCTTAACAGATTTGAATATTCCCTAGTACTGCAAATGAAAATAATTATTTGGTGTTTACCAAGTATCAGTGATTTGGATCATGATTAATTAATCAAACTTAATTAGCCACTCAAATTAGGAAGTCTGTAACTCAAATAATGAATGAATTAGGAGATTTCGGAGGCAAATGCCGAAGAAAACCCAAACCATATTTTTAGATACTTATGTTGATTCCTGTATTAAATGGTCCATCCTGAGTATTCAAATACAGAAACTGGCTAAAGTGTTCATATTTTAATAAATAGTGCAGAATTCTTTTTTAAAGCTAAAAATACACTAAGTAAATACAGATACAATTAAAATATGAATATAAGTATGTAGTCCTAATCTGTTTGTAAATGGATCAAAGCAGCTTGTTTTTCTTTTCACTGACCACTTCAATGGCACAGACAGGACTGTGTAAAGCCACATCCAGAAGAAATCTATCTTCCCCCCTCCCCAAGACATTCTCTAAGTACATGATAACAAAACAAATGGGACAAGCAGAATGGAAAAAAAAAAGACGATGCATGTAACTTCACAGAAGTATACACAGAATGCAACCTGCTGATTTGGATATTCAAGCTCTACACATTTGTTTCAAATAGGGTGAATGGATAGCAGTGAAACAGAAGTACAGGGGAAAAAAAGGATTAGCTATGACAGTATTTTTCCCCTATCATTGCATTCCATCCAAATCTCAGAAAGAAATACAATATGACAGACACATGTTCTCCATTACAAATTTCCCTGTGGTTCTATCTTACACAGCAACAGCACAAGAGTAAATTAGGTGATCTGTTCTTACAGCATGGGCCCTTTCTAATGCATATCAAAATGCCATAAAACTCACAGAATTTCCTCTCTCCTTTAAAAATCTCTCTTTAGAAAGATCATAGAATAGTTCAAGATCATTCAATAGTTCAGAATCATAGAATAGTTCAAGTTGGAAGGGACCTTAAAGATCATCTTGTTCCAACCCCCCTGCCATGGGCAGGGACAGCTTCCACAAGACCAGGTTGTTCAAAGTCCCACTTAACCTGGTTGAATACATCCAGGGATGATGCATCCACAATGTCTTTGAGCAACCTGTTGCAGTGCCTCACAACCCTCACAGTAAAGAATTTCTTGCTAATATCTAATCTAAACCTGCCCTCTTTCAGCTTAAAGCCATTTCCCCTTGTCCTATCACTACATGCCCTTGCAAAAAATCCCTTTTCAGCCAGCTCTCTTGTAGGCCCCTTGAAGTACTGGAAGGCTGCAATGAAGTCTTCCTGGAGCTTTTTCTTCTCCAGGCTTAACAACCCCAACTTCTTTAGCCTGTCTAGAGCAAGTGCTTCAGCCCCCTGATCTGTGGAGACAGGGATATCTGCTAGCACAGCTGAGTGGGTCACACTCATGTAACATCATGTAACAACATCATGTAACCTGGTCCCAGCTTTCCAACTCTGACTTCACAGACATTTTTCTCCTTTATTTTATTTCTCCCAAAGCTACCAGGACTACCAGATCAGTCGAAGCATAGCTACCAGCATACAAATACTGCTCAACAACACTACTGCAATCTCTGCAGCTGGCCAGCATGCAAAGTACGAGTTTAGCTTCCCACCTCCAAGCAAAGTTAATCTGTTCTTACTGCAGACTATATCAACAGCCACGTTGTGGATATTCTATATTGCTGACACTTACCAGAGGTTCTTTTGAGTTGAAGTGTAATTGATTTATGTGGCAGATTTGTTAGCGTTTTTGTAGGTTACCTACAAATAGACATAATGAGAGAAAACAGCATCTTAAGCTGCTGATTGAGATATGAAAAAGCAGCTGCAGTCCCCCAACACTTCTCTCTGTTCATTTCATCATTCTTTCCCTTGATTTCTCCTCCAATCAATAAAAACCCCCCAAGCTTTTATATGCCAAGTAGAGTTTTCCTATGGCTGTCCATGTAAAATACCAGCAAGATCATATTCTTGTTCACGTGGCTAATGTGTATACCAAGTGGCAAGTACCAAGAACTAGCAAAAAGTCTGGTTCTGCTTCTTGATAAAACTGCATTGTTTCAACAGAAGCATGCAATATTAACTTTAAAATCTACCTCACAGACGGCCTATTTCAGTCTGCAGTACCTGAATGTCACTTGGGATTCAATTTTCTATATATTGTGCCATGAGTCTTATGCAAATTCCTTTTTGATACTGACAAAATATTGAGTTACATCTCTACTATCTGATGTATTTAAAAGAAAGGAATCATCACCTGGTTTTGGCAGGTGCTTTGGGCTCAACAATGTATTCCTCAGGCAGTATTCAAACAGTTGTATTTAAAGTTGCTAGGAGATACTCAGTCAATCAAACTACTTGCTCTCAAAAATATCTCCAATTCTCCAGCTATTAGAAAGTACTTTTAACAGTAATAGTAATAATATATTTTTACAATGCTCTGGAGAGGGGCGAAAACAGGCTTGCTTTGTTTGTTTGTTTGTTTGTTTGAAATGAATTTAGATCTTTCATCTACTTTCAATTACATTGATTTTATAACATTAATTCCCAAGCAAGTTTCACCTTCGTTAGAATTAATATAAATGAAGAATGGAAAACTAAAAGAAACCAGAAGTGTTTTCATTAATACTTCAGAAGCCTGTAGAGAACTCCTGAGCTACTCTTCAGGGTCCTGCAGAGGAGCTTCATTTGAGACTCCATATTCTCAGCTGTTGAATTACTTCTACACATTATGTCATATTGTCATTTATACATCAGAAATGAAATGAGCTCTGGTTCTGACTGATCCTGAATGGGAAGAATGAAGTGTAAAAAAGTATTGGTTCAAAGATGAGGAGGAACTCTTTAAACAGATAAAATAAAATCAGAGCCTGAAAGGCAAAAAAAGGATAAGCAGACAGAAATGTCCACTTGGGACACTAGAAAATTAGTCACGGAATATCCCTCAGGGAAACATTATTTTTTCATTTGCAACTATCATTTATTTATTAATAAACTGCTCTAATGAACCAAATCAGCTTTAGTATAGTCTATACTAGTATATATATTTAGTATAGTCTGTACTGGTAGATCTTTGTGCTGATGCCTTCAAATATTTTCCTTCACGCATCCCAAAGCAGAGGAAAAATTGCATGGCATTAAATAAAAGAAGCTTTGGAACAAAACTGCAAACATTTCCCACTTCATTGTTCCTCAGTTTTCTCAAGCAACTCCTTTCCATGGAAGAGGATAACACTGTTCCAGGCAACAAGGCAATTCAACAAGCAATTGTGCTCTGAATAGAAATGGTGCTCTGAATCTTTTCACAATGTCTAGAGGCTCTTTTTCACTCTCCATATATTAGTCATTCGGTGATGAACCTGGGAAAAATTTATTCTCCTTAGGTTATAACTGTACTGGGCTGTTGCACGTCCTCACAGTGGGCAAAGCTGTCATTTTCTACCATAGTTTAGTTTCAGAAGGGTTTCTGCTGCATAACCTTGGATCCCAGCTTCCTACAGGGTTTGTACTGGGAGGCATCCAAGAAAAATTGGAGTGAACAAGCAGCATCTTGCAATTTCCTGTAAGTCAATACTGTCAGGAACATGAGTGTCATTTATAAATGATCACATGTCACAAAGCATATCCCATATTGCCAAGTTCCACCACTAATGCAGAGAGATGAAGTGTTTTTAATTTAAAAAGGAAAAGCATATCTTTGGTCTTCTCAGAGACTGAGCTGTGTCTGCATAAAACCCTTACGACACCTGACATTATCTGACAACTTTCTCAGTACACAGACTGACTGACTAGAACATAAAAATCAAGCTTTGAATAGAATAGCTGAAGTTGGAAGGGGCCCAGTGAGGTTCACTGACTCCCTCAAAACTACCTACAACTAATCCCTATGACTAAGAGCATCATCCAGACACTCCCTGAACCCTGTCAGGGTTGGTGCTGTGACCACTTCTCTGGAGAGCCTATTCCAGTGACCAATCACCCTCTCAGTGAAGAACCTCTTCCTAATGTCCCATCTGAGCTTCCCCTGATACAGCTTGATTCCATTTCCTCATGTCCCATTGCTGGTCACCAGAGAGAGGAGATCAGCACCTCCCATTCTGCTGCCCACCTTGAGGAAGGTGGAGACTGAAATGAGGTCACCCCTCTGCCTTCTCTCCTCCAAGATGAACAAACCAAGTGACCTCAGCTGCTCCCCATAAGGACCTTGTCTGTGCCTTTGACAATTTCCCAAGAAAAACAAAATGTGAAATATTAAAGGTAACCACTGCATGAGAAGCAGCTATTTTCACATTAGAAACATGTTAAAAGCCTGCCAAGTCAGAGTTCATTTTATCCTGTTATTATCATAACTATCAACATTCAATAAATCTCCATGTACTATATACTAACTCTATTGCATGAGATTGAAAAGATGGTTGTTTTCAGTCATCCTCACTTTTTTTTTAATTGAGAAACATCATAGATAAGCAGCCACATTGTACACTAAGTTGCACAGAAGTACACTGAGGAAGTAAATACAATGGTTCATCACAGCATGCTGCCCAGAAGTCCTTCTAGCCTTTACTGTGGTTCAAGTTCTGTGAATCTGCAAACAGTAACATTCTCTGACCATGAAATATTATCAGAGTACATTAGTCTGATTCAGAGCAGCAAAAATTAGTTTTGCTCCTCTTCCAATTTGTACTCCTTGAATTTCACTGCCAGACACAATATGTTGATGCAGGCACCAACAGCTGAGATGTTCCTGAAGTACCAGCTTTTAGCAATACTTCAAATAATGTGAAAGAGTCTTAAAAATACCTTTAACAAGCAGAAGTAAGATCACCATGGAAACCAGAGAGTTATCTGAAGAAATGCATTTGCCATGCAGTCATCCAAAAACAAGAAAATAAATACTGCTCTTTGTCAATTAATTCATGGAACTCAATCCATTAGCTGGGTATGACATGCATCTTCCATTCTTGTTAACTTTAATCAGCACACAGCTGAATCAAAACAGTCCACACTCCAGCAAAATCCTCCTCCTCACAACCTGCTATCCTCTGCTTGCTCACTTCTCTCCAGAGCAGGGTTCCAGGAATCCAGCCATCCTTCCTAGCAGAGAGCCTCTGTGTACCCCACCCACACTCCCTGCATTGTCACAGGGAAGGAGCTGGCAGCCTTCTTTATGAAAAAACAAATCAGGAAGCCACAAAGAAGGTTAGAAACTAGGCTTTAGCCATTAAAATCGTTCATTAAAACCCAACTGAGAAAGTCACAGTTTCTGTAAACATGATGAATGGGAAAAATCCTTGTGTTGAAACACCAGAGTGATTAAGTTCCCAACTCTCCATTATTATTTATTATAGTTTTTCAAAGTATTTTGAGGAAGGTGTTTTTCACAGAACTCTCTCTGACAAACCACACACCAAAAAAAAAGGGTTAATTGGAAACATTTTTGCACCCGTGATAGGTAGGTAGCTATCAAATACTTTTCTTAATAATATATGTATGTTTACCTATTCATTTCCAGAAAGAATATGGATATATCAGGACACATTTTGACTTACACAGCTTGAAGAAATTTGAAGAAATTTATCACAGAATCACAGAATTGTTAAGACTGGAAGGGACCTCTGAAGATCTTGTTGGCCAAACCCTGCTCAAGCATGGATAAATTCTTGCAATTCTTTACAATTCTTTATTATTCTTTTTTATATTAGTTTGAAGAAGTGTAGCCATGAGGCTGATGGAATCAACTTTATAGATGAAAGAAGATCATAAAACTAAAACAAAAAGTAAACTTCCTGAAATAAAATCCAACCTTTTCTAACATTTTTTCTACCAACTTCAAAATTCAGTGGTAAAAGAACAATTGCAGTCCAGTTAAAAATAGTGGGAAAATATTTGTCATTTTAGTATATTTCTTTCAATTTCATCTTGTGCATGTGCCACCAAATGTTTTATACCCAGAATGAGGTGTCTGCTGTAAATTGGAACAAGGTTTTCTGTATGCCAAAACTTCTTTTCCCTTCATAAAACAGGTAAATTGCCTAATTTTAAGATGTTTCTCACTCCTATTCTTAGAATTCTCATTCACACATTCCTTCTTCCATCATAACTATTGATTGAGAAGTATAATTATGTAAGAGATTTATCAGGTCAAATGAACCACACAAAGCAGGATTTTGCCCAGCCCAGGATAGTTCCCTGCAGAGTGTTTCAGCATAGATTTAAATTATATTGGAAGCCCTTTCAGTTGAAATGTGATACTTGTCTCCGTGGTTTNTAAATTATATTGGAAGCCCTTTCACTTGTCTCCGTGGTTGCTGTTCCCAGCAATGTATAGTTACAAGATAGGAAAGATTTTGTGGAAGAAGCTAATTCATGGCAGCTTAATCTCAGAAAGTGAACAGAGATTTCCTTGTAGGAACAGGTATGTCACTGGCTTTTGTTGCAGCACCACTTAGAATTAGTCCAAGGCCACAGCCTGCCTACATAATCCCCTGGCAGCTGCTACTCTGACTTGCTCTGAAGGTCAAGCAAAGGTAGAAAACACATATGAGGAAATTTTAAATGATACTTACAGCAAGCATAACTTAAGTGATATGATGGTATTTTTAATGTCATCATCACAATGTAAAATTACCACCAATATATTTCCACTGCGACTTGTTTTTTTACTGTTGTCCTTAGTGTTTGATATGTCCATTGTCTGTAGGGAGATTCTAAAGTAACTGCATTTTGGTAATGCTCTTGTATTCCCACTTGTATTTCTTTCAGATATGCTTATTTGAAGGAAGTTAAAAAAACACTGGTAATCTTCCAGTTCTTCATACTCCCTGACACTTTTTCCTGCCTCCCCTTTTGTATTTGCTATCCCACTAAATGGAAAGAATTTCTAGACAGGAGCAAAAATTTTCTCCCTTTTGATAAATTATGGTCCTTCAACAGCCATCAAGATCATTTCAGCCAATCACAAAAACAACCAAACCCACTGATTTTGCTTAAGTACACCTGACTTGCCTAAATTCCTGACCTCTATTTTAAAACAAATCTCCTCAAACAAGCTGAAACACTTCAAGATCCTTGGAAGGAAAAAAGTTTAGAGGATATTATATCTCCAACTTCAGAACCATGGATTGTTCCCGTGTCACAAAAATATGGCAGTGATGTGTAACATTACCTTTCAAACCTAAGCTAGGAAATTGAAAAACTGAAAAAATAATGTCCTGTTCTAACCATAACAGGATATAAAGTCTTTTCAAAGTTAGTAACTTTTTGAATCACAGTGACTAAGGGACCAACCTCAGTACAAAAATGTAACCAAATTTTTTAAACCAAGGAGTTTAATTTTTTAAACTCCGTGAGAGTTCCCCATGACATAGGGGCCAATGTTTTGACCAGTTCTACAGAGAAAGGAAATACAAGGAACAGATATGGAAGAGGTAAAAATACTGGATGCCTACATCATCACCATATGTGAAATCATAAGCAGAAGTCTGGGATCCTGAATCTCCTTTGCCAACAAAGGATCTTATCTAGTGAACCCCTGGGCCACTTTACACAAGGCTTCATGCCAGTCGCCCTCTGAGAGCAAATCTGAGGTTGCCAGTGAAACACCACAAGGCCTGGAATGCGAGTGAAGCCAGTAATCTTCCTGAAGGGACCATCTGTCTATTCTTCACCATCCTTGGCACAAGAGGAATAGCCATTGTCCCTTTGTTTTATAAAGCAATCAAATAAAGGCTATTTTGAACCTCGATTGTCATGAGAGGACTGTGTCAAGCAACAGGGTGATTTACTTGAGCAACCCTGACCATTGTGCTGAATCTAACTGCAAATAGCAGTCTTAACAAAGGAAATCAGTTTTAAGATTTGTTTTTAATGCTATCTGCCTCTTTGTAGCTCTTTGTTTGCAGAGAGCCTGCAGTCACTTTTGTTGGTAACCTCCCTATGTAAGTGCAAACATGGCTCTCCAAATGCACCTTTTTGGTCTGGCTTCCCACAAGCACCTGCAGTTCATAGGCAGGTATGTTGGTGCCATTAAGGAGTAAGGTCACAAAGATGTGACTTCTCACATCACAGAGGTTTCATTTAGAAAGCCAGCCCTAGTCCCTAACAAGGTTCTTTTAGGAGGAACCCCTGTGATCTCTGTGTGACATGCCAAAGGCAGATCCAGGAGGAGACTGACAGTTTTGCACTTGTGAGGCTGTGAAAAAAATTGTGTTTTAGAGTAACTCCAGCATTTGGCCTGGGCTGTAAGCTGCACCATCAACAGCTGACAGGAGCAACTTTCCACCTTCCACACTCAACCTGATGACCTCCTGAGCTGCTCAGAACCTTATTGTCTCCTGCCTTCACCCTTATATCCACCCTTTTACAAAATGCTACCAGACCAGAAGGCAATGCAGATTTGGTCCAACAATATCATGCTTATGCTAAATTATTTTTTCTGCATCCAGTACTTTTCTAGTTCTTCACTCAAGATTTTCAGACAAAACTTACAATAGAAATTAGTTGCTGTGCCATATTGTAGTATAGTGGATATGTGAGATCTATGCAGCCTATACAACCAACTGGATAATTTTAATTTTTAAATTAAAAATTTAAAAGTAATTTTTTAAATTACTGGGTAGCTATTTTTCCCTGGCTTGCTTATTGAGGAAGAAATGAGACATACACAATTTAAAATGAATGACACTTAACAGAGAGCAAAATTTTAAAAGCCTGTGGTAGTTACTAGTAGTTGGAAGACACTTTATATTTTGTTTGGAAATTGAGGCTATCTTGCACTCGTGATTAAAGAAAATTCCTACCCATTAGCACCAATTTTCATCCCCCATTACAGCTGAAATTAGGGAGTTTGTAGCTGAAAGACACCACACTAACAGCTCTTTCATAGAGCAGAAATTATTTCTGGACCTACCCCACAGTCCTGTGACTTCTTCTTGCTTGCTCTATACAACCAAGAAAGATCTGACATCATTCTTGCATTAGTTTGCCAGTGCTTGCCTTTCTCCAAGTGCCAGTTTACTAAAAAGAAGAATTTATTTTTTATATAGTTTTGCCAGGCAACCATTCACCAGGTCACCAGCTGGGCATATTTGCTCTTCATTTTTCAAACACAGATGTCTTCAGACAGGAATTACATATGCCTAATACATCCTGTGTAGTGGGATTAATTTACATTATATTTAGAAACAAGCTTTTTTCCCTCCCTGCCAGCTGTACTGTAATGAATGGTTCTCTCCACTCCTTCCAGCCCTGGAAATGTACTCAAGTAATACTCACTAGGAATAAGAAAGTAAATCTGGGGACTCTGACACATATCTGAAGAACCAGGAATCATTAAAAAAATCATATTCATCCTAAATCAAATACTATTTTAAAAAACACATGGAAAAATATTCTATTTAGTTACCAAAGTGTGGCATTTCTCTGAAGAAATATGAATTTATGGAACCAGATCAGATTTATCCCATCTGTCAAAGAGAAGTGTTCCCATGGGATAACTCTGGGCAGGCAAGGTGCTTCACTGTTAAGATGATGGTGGCATTTCTGGCCTGGCAGAATGCAAGAAGTAGGGTTTGGTTTGATTTGATTTGTTTTTTTCTTAAAATACATAGAGGCCTGAAGTATAATTTCAGATTTTTTTGATCAAGCATTGCACTTACAGAATCAGTTGTTGACAGACTCTCCCCAGATTTCTTCTCCCTTATTTTTCTACAGTCTGCCACAGAATTCAGCTATTGGACTTCTGTACTGTCAACTCCCAATCTGCTTTTTTTTCCTCTATTTATAACTGAATTCCCTTTTCTTAGCTCAAAATCCTTCCAGCAAGACACAGTTCACAGGTCCATTCTCTGTAAGACAGCACTGTTAAACCCAGAGTAACAGTAGGCTTAGTGAAATGGGCCTCAACTTTTCAATCTTCAAATGCCTTCACAGGAAACAATGAAAAAGATTAATATTAGTACTTCACATTTCTGTTCAATTAAAAAAAGCCAGGAATACAGCTCATTAGGACTGATGGCTTAGAATCCAGAGCAACATGCAAGTGCTCAGGATTGACTGTAGTAAATGGAACCAGATTAAGATACCAAAACTGGAGAAACATTGAAACTTTTCTTGACCTTAAGAATATGAATTTTCTTAAAAATTCTAGGACTGGACACGGTCTAGCAGCAAAATAGTTCTGATAGTAAGATAAGCTGTAAAGGTGCCTAACCCAAATATACCCCTGATGTGTGGAAAGGGTTTTGGGTTTTTTTCTTTAACCTTCCAATAGTCCAGTTGACTGCCATACTGGCAAAGGAAGAGAACATGGTCATTTTTGCTTTAAATCTACTTTTCTCCCCTAGTATTAGAAATGCAAGTAGACATCCATATTTGGACTTCATAAATTGCTGGACAGAGCAGAAGATAATGCACCCTGAAACCTGCACTAACATTGCCAGTACTTTGCTGCTGGTTACATTGCACTAGTGCAGCAATGCACGACCTATCATGTACTGATGACACAAGCCTCCTCAACAATCATCTGCATGCAGTATATAATTTTAAAATTGTGTTTTGCTGATAGATGCAGCTGAACAGAATCTCTTTGCTGGCAAATGGAATTTTTGGGCCTCTTAGCATATTAAAATCAAACCGATTTCAATATGAAAAAAAAAATTATAAAAAGCTGGAACAATATAACATAAAATTAGTTTCTAGTTTTATTTTCTAAAACTAAAAACATTTTTAATTGTCTTCCTATATACATATATATATATACATATATATTTATGTATGTATGTATGACCTGATTAGGTAAATCATGTATTAGCCATATGCATGTAAAAATTAAATGAACCTAAGACACATGCAGCATACAGCTAACCCTGTAAAGGACAGCAGCCTCCAGCAGAAATGAGAGAGGGGCTCCGTATGTGCATGTCCTACCTCTTTCACCAAAGAGGATACACAGCACACAGGCAGTGACTTGTTTGATTGGGGCAAATCAGCAAGTGGGTGCATCAAATCACTTGCAGCTTGCTGTGTTTTCCTACACACATACAGATACATGCTCATTAGCAAAGCTTTACACGGTTCTTGTATCTGTTCTCTGCAGCTACCTCTAAAACATTTCTTGTTGTGACACAGGCAGTAAATCCACAAATAACCAAGATGTTAGCTGCTGTATCACTGACCTCTGCTTATTAAACATTCAACCCATTTACTGCTACAAACCAAGGCATGTATTACTTATACTGCATCTTCTGTATTTTTACGTTTCTCACACACTTTTTCCCTTTTGCTTTCCTACAAAAGCTACCATGTCACACTGATTGGGAATGCTTGGATGACACATTTATGTAATTGCTCCTCTCTTGTACTGAGTCATCCACTGTCAGCAGGTGAAAATGTATCCCTCTATGCCACATGGAAACAAGCATTAAGTAAAAACAATCCAGCAATTTCTCTTGACTTCAGCAGACAAAGTAGCAACAAAAACACATGCCAAATATCTATAGTGATTTCAGCTCTTCCATTATGGGGCTAAAATGTGTCATTAACACATGAAAACCCTTCAAGTTGTATCTCCATTGCCTGGATGCAATATTTTCAGTAATAACTATATAATTAGTTTTGTTACCTTAAAAACAAACATGGACATACTTTGTACCTTCAGGAGGAATATGAAGAGCAATATAAGGACTGCATATTGTAACAGTCCCTCAAAAATTACTATGACAAATCCAGAAGGTCTTCCAAGATAGCAGATACAAAGCAAAGCTCTTGTTTATTTAACTACAGGGGTCTTGGCATACTTCAACTTGTAACCTAAATACAAGAAAGAGTAGTGGATTCTTTCCTGAGCCATTTAGGGATTTGTCTGTGGAGACTTGCAAGAGAAATACCAAGATCAGTCTGAAGAAAATGTAAACAGAAGCAAATATGTATGAAAGCACCAGAAGAAAAAATAAGGCAAGCATGTTTTATTAAAAGAATGTGAAAAGAATGTTGTGTATGGATAAAACAAGGACATCACTGACAGCAATTCTTAGACCACAGTAGCAATATTACATCAGACAGAGGCAGTACAAAGCAGCGCTGCTTTTTTCTTGGTCTTGGTCCATTTAAGCTGTTGCACATGAAAGACTAAATTCTTTCTTACCAATGTGGTCTTGATAATTTTCAGATGAAACCTTTCAGAAGCGATCAAAGATTTAGTTTTTCTAAACTACACTTCATTTTTCATATGGACAACATTTCAGTTTCACAGAATGGTTGGAGTTGGAAGAGACCTCTGGAGATCATCCAGTCCAACCCCCTGGTAAGGCAGGTTCACCCAGAGCAGATTGCAGAGGATCACATCCAGACAGATTTTGAGTATCTCCAGAGAAGGAGACTCCACTCTCTCTCATGGCAGAATGTTCCAGTGCTCTGTCATCCTTGAGGTAAAGGAGTTTTGCCACATATTCAGATGGAATCCCCTGTGTTTCAATTTGTGCCCCTTGTCCTGTCACTGGGTACCACTAAAAAGAGTCTGGCCCCATCCTCTTGACATCTGCCCTTAAGGAATTTATATGCATTGATAAAACATATCTCCAAAACATACTTTCTTGATTCATTTGTGAAGAAGATTACTTGAATCTTTAGATTACTTTTATTTAACCATTATACTCATTCAACAATGAGTATCAACAATGACCGCAAAAAAAATTTAATAAATACATTCACAAATACAAATGTAAAATCACTCCATAAAAATCGAAACAACACAGTTGTATTGTTTGGATTTGGAATGTGTTTGGGTTGTTTTGTTAGAATAAGTTACTAGACATAAAAATAGCATGGGAAATAAGCAAATGTAATCAAAAACGTATGATGAATAAATTGGAAAAAAAAAGTAGAATTGTTTAAAAAAAACAAAAAACCAGTAGTGTATATGGTGAACAATGTAACAAAATTGTCAGTTTTGTTACCAAACTGTCATTGAAGTTCCAAAAGCAAACCATCAGCATGCTTACACTAAGAATATACTATCAATGAATCTTAAATGCAAACAAATGAATATGTGTCTGAGTTGTTTTCCTCATATTAATTCAATCTCGATAGGACATTTTATTCAAAAAAACTTATTAAGAAAAAGGCGTTCCAGAAATTCTTTTCACCTGAGAGACACTGTAATAAACCATTCAGGTAAGGAAGTGCCAATACAAGGCTCAGTAATGCTTAATGAGGAGGCACTCAAAGAGCAGCACAATGCACTGTCAGAGGGTACCTCAACTCATTCTGATTGTCCAGTGGGAGACAACACACTGTCAGTAACTGTTCAAAACAAAACTTCCAGATGTGTACTGGGGAAAACCACATGAGAATCACTGTGTAAGCTTCAAATGTACGTTTAATACGAGCAAACAGAAGGCTTCACTGTGATAGTCATTTTAGATTGCATAATTGTAATAATCTCTCATATATTGAAAATTATATAAATACAGCAGGAAAAATAGCCACCTGTGTTCCAAAAGGTCTTCAATAAGATGCTTTCATTTTAGCAAACTAGCAAAGGGATTTGTTTCAGATTCTGTTTGTGATCCTTTTTTTTTTTTTTTTAACAAGGTATTTATTACCAATAGACTGCAACACTCCAGTGCTTTCCTAGAAAAATATTCTGCACAGGAAATCATATGACAACCCTTTGCCCTGTCCTGACAACCCACTCCTATGTACAGAGAAACCTGTGAATGCTCCTTATCCATGATTCACTTGGATCTTTGTGCTAACACTGTAAGAGTGACACAAACTCTAATGCTGCTTTAAAAGCTTTAATTTATGAGCATTGCATTCAGAAGCAACCTCTTTTCTAAGAGCACAGTAAAGAAAGACTTCAGGAACAGGAAGTCAGGTCCTGTTTGTTACTTGACACAGGAAGTCAAGTAACTTGAAATTTAAACAGTATGTCATCTAGACTGAAAGTAAAGAAAGAAAAAAGAGCCCACAGTGTTTTAGAGAGTCTACAGTTGCCACCAGAGCCTACTCAATTAACTTCAGAAATTAGCACAGTAACAATGCAAAAAAAAAATCACTGCATCAGAACTCAAAAGCATTTTTAAACCCTGCCTCATTCAACCATCACTTGTCTGAGCTACTCAACAGAACACAGGAACCTGCACACTGAGGAGAGCAAGGCATCCCAACCTGCAACCTCAAGCAGAATTTACATGACTGCCCTGATTCCTCTAAAATTATTTTTAGTGGAGATTATTAATTTTTCTGTTTATGCCTCACTGTTCCAACAGCAATCAATCAAAAACTACTGGTATTTCAAGGATGGAAAAGTTAATTTACCATTTCAAGCTTTATTGGCAAAATATGCTAATAGGGATGGAACTGACAACTACAATGGTTATATAAATTTTTCAGAAAGCATCTTGTGTATGCATCAATCAAAAAAAAGTATTGAACTATTAATGTTTGAGTTGTACATACATTACTGGTTTTAACTTCCTGATTAATAGCCTACTTATAATAGTCTTAATCAGATAGTACAGAGTAGTTAGACTAAACAATGCATCCATTATTTCACATCTAATTCACAACATGTCTGAGGATTTAGATTTTTTCTGTTTGTGGGTTTTTGGTTTGGGTTTTTTTGTTGTTTTTTTTAGTTTGTTTTTGGTTTTGTTTTTAAGAAAAGTAGCTCTTCCAGATCAAACATTTGGCTAGTGATTTCTACCACAGGGGCCATTAAAATATGATGGCAGTCATTTAGCTTCATTTTTGGCAATGTTTTGAAACACATAGACCACAGATGTACCTGCCTGGGCACAGAACACTCCCTTACTGGCATCAGTAGAACCCACTACTCTCTCAAGGCTGCATGTTTTTAATGTGACTTGATAATGATATTCTGCAAAGAAAACTGAAATTAAAAGTAAATTTTATATTGCCATACACTAAGAGAATTGGGGAAAAAATCAATGGACTATTTCGATTTTTTGGAAATGAGCAGATTTAATTGGGAAGCATTTTTATATATCCTATTTTTGCCATCCCACTCATCCCTGGCTGCCTGATGTATGAAGTAGTTTTAAAATAGTTCGTAACTAGCTTTTCTCTGCTGAGATGATAGTGCCTCTGTAGGAAATGCAAGAAGATTTACATTATAAATTTACATTTTAGAAATTTTTCTTAGAGAAGAGAAACATCACAAAATGCAAAACTGAGACCTGAAGCCACTTCTGATTCTTCAAGCAAGTCACTGCCAATGGACTTGGCTGTCCCAATACTTACTTAGAGGAACTTGATCATAAAGCTACACCTTACTGCCCTCTCAACCATGCTAAGCCTGTGACACAAGTCCTGACAGGAAAGCAGGACTTGCAGGTCATCCCTGATTCTCCCTGCTATGGACAACAGAATGAAGATGGACAGTTCCCCTCTACTCTTCCTACTCTTTCATCAGGTTAATAAAGTTATCAAAGTAATGCAACCCATAAAAGAGGGAAGCAGTGTTTTTCTTTGAAATACAAAGTAGAGGGGAAATGAGAGAGGAAGAGACTTCCTCCCTGTATACATATCACACATGGCAAGTCCAAGTTCTGCTGGGAATATTAAATAGTGCTAGCCTGCTAGAGACACAAAGTCAGAGACTGATCTGTATTATTCTGATCACCATTTTTAATTCTCTCTGCAACAAAGGAGCTGCCAGCAGACACTTCTTGTGTCAACAGCTCATTCCTTCCCTCACCTAACGTGCCCCCAGTGTGATCAGCATGGACAGACCCCAGTGTTCCTCTTCACAGACTACCTGAGGAATCAGAAAGCATTGTCTGGTTAAATTCCATTTCTTTCAAACATCACATTTAGTGAATGATGTACATTGATAGTACAATTACCAGATTTCCATTGCCCTGAAAAAATATAAAAACTGTCATTCAATGGAACTGGCACTGAAATTATTCCCTTCCTCTATTCTAACTTGTTAACTGATTTTTTTACCAATTCTACATTGCTGAGAAACAGGAAAAATGTTGCAAAAGAAATTTGAATCTCTGCATCTTTCTCTGCACATATAGGATAATTTTAGGATTTATTATTATTATTATTTCTAAGCATTCTTTATGACATTTAAAAACGTGAAGATTTACAATGATTGCTTTCATGCTGTGTTTGTTGGCTGCAAAGGATATTAGCGAGTAAGTTTCTTTTCTCTAAATCCACTTTCTGCTAGGTGTTATGTTTGGGAACATTTTCAATTCATATTATGTATTGATTTTACTTTCACTCTATTTGAGTTGTTCATGGCTGCTTGGGGTTTTTAAAATACATTTTCAATGCTTGTTACTAAAGCTATATGGAAGTGCTCTTCAGGTGAGGTCTTTACATCTTTTCAGAGGATGAAGCAGAAGAAAATGCATCTCAAGTTACTATTTCAGCACAAGAATCACGGCTCTGCCAAGTAACAAGAGGCAAAGATGTTATGGGAGGCAATCTTATTAAACCAGCTGCAAAAGTTGAGGGAAGACAGAAAGAAAATCTTTCAGGCTGAAGACACACCGCTCTTGGACATGGGACTTGTTCAGTACTCTTTGATTCGTATTGTTTTTTACACAAGCTCTTTTTTATCTGAGTTAGCACAAACTTAGTAGGGTATTTCTTATATTCACTGAAAAGCAAGTAAACAAAATGCAAAATAGAGCAGATTTATGATTCATGTGGGTACTAAGTAATTGTCAAAACTAAGTTTTTTTACTCTAATGATGCTGTCATTGAGACAAATAGTGCATTGACACTGCAAGGTATACACAGCTCAGCTGCTCACATGGATGGAATAACAGTATTTAGCTTTTTTCAGAGACACTTTTCAGCGTATTTACCTAAGAACATTTCCTTATGTGCCTTTAAAATTAATTTTATCTATTTGGATTGTCATTGCACACACAATCACACAGCCTGCAAATCAGAGCAGTAGAGGTAACACTCCAGTGTAATTGCTTTTTTTTTGGTACCAATGGCAGGATCATCAAGAGTTCTCTATTTTGCTTTCTGACAAAATAGAGACAACAAACAAAACTGATTTATATTTTTGTGATCTTTAGCAAAAAAAAAAAAAAATAAAATTACTCACAGAGGAACATACAAAAATCAAACATTATAGAAATCTCTCATATTTCTCACTCTGCACCTTACAGAGTATTTATTTGGCCAAGAGAGGTTCAGTTCTAATCATGTTAACTAAATTAAGGATAAGACACTGAAAATAAACTAACTTGATTAAAGGCAACCTCTTTATAAACAGGCAAAGTTGAAAGTTAGCAAATTTACAGCTTTAACCATGTTTTCTAAGGAACAAAACTTCATTCATGATGAAAAACCTATATAAAATGCAGAAAGATATTTTATCAGTACCAGAATGGTAGACCAACATTTTCTCTTTAGAAGCTTTGAGGCACACCAACCTTTATTAATCTGTTATAATGAAAAAACACTGCAAAATGAGCCCTCTCAGTACTGCAACATGCCACAAAGATTTGATCTAGTGCTAAACAGCCACAAGGGGTCTGACTGCTTATTTCTTAAGCACAAATCTCAGCTGTGACATGACACTTTTGAATGCAAAGGATGATAAGCACTTGAGCACATTTCCACTCTACCTCGAGTCCACACAGATGAGACAGAGCAGTTCTGGATCAGTCACTGCTCCAGACATGGCACTCAACTCCTGACACCTAGTCCTTTGTGCAAGGAAAACCAAAGCACACCCCCTAATAACTACCTAACACACTACTAGTGTCTGAGACTCCTATCACATGCTGCTGTCGCAGTAGTTACCATGCCAAAAACAACAAATCTCAGAAAAAAAACCTCTGATTGCACTCAGTAGGTTTAGGAAAAAACCAGTCAAAAGGCTACAGGGAAAAGGAGATGTAAGCAAACTCTTTGGTCTGCCTGCTGTCTTCTCCACAGACCAAGGTAATTTTGTGCAACTCACCTTCATATCTACAGTCAGATTTTGGTCTCTATTCCAGGTCTTTACAGGTTTTGCAACCGAGTTAAATAAAGCACAGAATTATTTTTCTTATTGCATGCTCCTGTGATGATCTCAGTTTATAATCAACCTTAGGGAACCCCTAAGCAGCAGTAAATTGTTTAAAAGACTTTCCATGTCATGGCAGAATTATTCCACGCAGTGGTAGCATCTGATTAATCAGAACAACTAAAAGCACTCAACAACCATCATTTTTCTAATTTCTAATTTTCTAATTAAGACTATTCAGGTGTAGTGAATTATTTTTCAAATAAAAATTTATTACAAAAATAACTAGACTGAAACATGAGAGAAGTGTTAGGAGGGAGGTGGGGGATGTGGGTGTGGGGAAGGCGGGGGGATCTAAAATCGAAAGTATATGAATATTTTACTTCTAGAGTTTTCAAAGGTACAACCTGGCCATTGTCTACAATGAGAGATCACAAACAGGAGGAGTATTGAGATAAGATCACAGTATTCTTTAAGAAGCCATGTTACCTTTGGAAGTCACTTATGGTCCCGTTTTGCAAAAGCAGAGGGTGATTCTTTGGGTGACATCCCAAGCCTGATACTCAGCAGATGGTGACCATCCATCCATATGGCTTCTCAGGACAGACAGCCAAAACTCACTCATAATTTCAAACAATTTCAGCCTGTATGAATCTCTATGCTCATCACAACCATTGCTCCTTCTGCTACCTTCACATACTCTAGCTTCTTTTACTCTTTCTCATGCTCTCTGGACTTTAGTATCTCTTTTCTTCTTGTTTAAAAAACAAGTAAAACAAAAGGATTTCTTTGCTGTCCCATTACAGAGGCTTGTTACAGTCAGAAAAATTTCAGTGTGGTGGCAATTTATTCTTTTTTTTTCAAATTAAACTGCAGACACAGAATACTGGATTAGTAATAGAATACTTAGCCAAATCTCTCATGAACACTAGAGAACTACAGTGGATGAAAAAAAGGATAACATGTAACAATTTTTATAAGTGCAGTAAAAGAACATTCTGTAATACACTATTGAGTTCTGCAGCTTTTTCTGTTAGTATAATAGTAATTCTGCTGACCTGTACATGATGTTCCTTGCAATGTCCCCATTTTCTGTGATTGCATCAATGTTTGTGTGGAGTGGGCAAAATAAGCCTCTATCTTTTAAAATTTGGGCTCAAAAAAAACATGGACATGTCAGAGAAGAGTGTATGTGGCAACATCCCCTATCATTTCCTGATGATTAGCAGTCATATACACAGTCTTACTGTACACATATGGGCAGGATGGAGACACAACCTATCAACAACAAAGAAAAAGGATGGATGGGGTGTCCAGCCATCACAGGGTATCTGAGCACACCAAACAAAATAGGATGAACGCGTATCTCTGTGGTGGGAGTACATGTAGCAAACAAAGGGCAATCAAACAGGGCAGGTGGCACAGATGTTTTGCCAAGGAAAGACAGGAGCAGGGGGAAGGCCAAGCAAGGCTGGTGAGTTTGGGGCTGGCCTGCTTCCTTTGGTGGCCACGTGCTTTGGGTAAGTGGGAGTTTGCTGAGGCTACTCCGAGCGTTTGCCAAGCGGCTACATCTAACTTCACTGGTAAGCACCTTAGAAAGCACCATCCTGCAGTACAGGAGGGGGACAGCAATCTCAGCCACTGAACCAAAAGACAAGCTAAACTAATAACACTTTTTAAAACTAACATGTTAAGCTCAATATGCCAGCCAAATTCCAAAAAGAAACAATGCTACTGGCCAGAGCACAATATAGGTATATACCTGCTATGGGGAGAGAAGTCCCTAATTCAGATTGACCATCCAAAGGGGTTGTAGCTAATGCAGTCCTGAAAAGGAAACGGGAAATAAACAGCCTAATACCACAAATGGAAAAGGCAAATCAGATTATTCTTTTTCTTCTAGATACTCCTAAAAAATACAGATACTGAAACCAAAACAAACAAACAAACAAACAAAACAACACACCCTACCTCAGTGTTTTCCACTTGTTCCAATTAATGCAGGCAATAGCAGAAGAAAATGTATTTTATCCCTTTTTATGACTGACTTTTTTGTTTGTTCTGTGATGTCAAAGAAATTATCCAGTTGTGCCACACAACATATAGATACAACAAAAGTAAGGCCTGCTGGGGTCTGGAAACATGCCAAGTGGCACAAGGGTTGTGAACAAAGACAAGAGGTTACAAGAGAAGCAAGATCACTTTGTATTTTATCAGTCTTCCAGAAGAAATTCAGGAGTTTTTTTACGGAATTGCTTTGACAGACAAGAAAATAAGTCAAAGGTGGTAGAAAAAAGCAGACTAAAAATAGTCTCTGTCTCCCAAACAACTACAGGCTTTTTTCCCCCTCCCAAGAGAACTGTCAAAACAAGGAAGAACTGTATTTGCCAGGATGCCAGAATATTCATGATGGAAAGGAATGTCAATTACAGCATTGAATATCATAACTAATAAACCATTTTAAAAGGCAGCAGTCCAGAGCAATCTCCCAGCAATCGCCAATGACAGCAAGACCAGAGAATAAGACAATTAGAGCTCTCCCTGCCTTCACCATTTCAGCTTCACTACTGCTTTCGTTACAACCATAATTGCCGTTTGCATTGTCTGGCTAAACTCATGCCTTGCCATGAGAGGTTACACAAATTCAGCCAGCCTTCCAGTCCAGGATATTTTCCTTATTGCAATGTTTCTATGGAAGCTGGCTGACTACAAGGCACCAGTTCTTCTCCCTGCTTCCAGCTGCTAAATCTAATTTAAAGATGCTAAAAATAAAAAAGGCTTACATGTAACAGTACTGTTCAGAAAACAAGAGGCTGTATTTCCTGCAGGGAGAGCATTTAATCAGCAGTGAGATGAAGGAAGATACAATACAATAATTGTTTCACTAGTATTTCTGCCACTTGCCAACTTTCTAGCAGTACCTATCCCATTCTCAAAACATTTTGACAACTCTTTCCTCGTTGGATATTGAGACTGCAAGTATAGGAAACATAACAAGGACAAATCCCAAGTCTTTGGGCATCCAGTTTAGCTATTGCCCCAGTGACCACCCATACTGGACACCCAAGACTATTTAGAGTAATTTACAAATTCTGTGATGGGCCAGTTGGAAGCAGGGATCAAAAACAAGTAAACAGGAAAACAAAACATTACTTTGGTAATAAGGAATTTTTTCCTTAAATATATACATGATGTATATAAAACCCATTCTTTTTTCTCCTCAAAGCACTTCACATTGATATTCCCACTACTATACCTCTCCTATACGACCTCAGAGCCTCATCTTAACAAAATATCAAAAAGAAGTGTTTTGTCGCCTATGTTAGGAAAGATGATTACAGGCTCACCTCCATGAAGATGAAGGAGCAGAGAGACAGCAAGTGTGGGAACTTTAAAATCCTACTCAGAGAAAGGAGCCCATGCCCCAAACCCTCCCCAGACAATGAGACCATATGCCAAAGTTGATAATACAGATTTTATTTAACGATGAATGTGAGGCAGAAAGAAATAGAAAAGGGACAGAAGGCAGTGGAGAGATCAAGTAGAAAATAGTCACCACCTGCAGATCCAGTGATATTCTGTTGGTCCTTCTTCACCCTGGGCTTCTCAGTGGTGGGGGTCCCAAGGTTGTTCTAAACTATTCGCTATTTCAACATCCTAGCAAAGAAAGGAACTAATCCTCATTGACTACACAATTCTCTTATTCTGTTGGCTAAATTATTTCCTCGCCTCTAAGGCTAATAGGTCCACATGCTTATTCTTTCTCTTCTTTTGAGCTGGTGGGTGGGCTGTGGTTGCAATCTGCCCTACCAAAATTACCTTTTAGGGAATCCAAGCTGATTTCAGCACAGTTGCCGAGTTGGCTTTCTTTGTGGCTTGTAAATCCAGCATTATTTGTGTCCATTTCCAGTGATAAATTCTTCTCCCCAGGCTTTCTAGGTCTAAGATAACACCTGGATATTAGTATCCCCTTTATCTTATCTCAAGTTCCCACTGTGGTGGCTTATCTTACAATCCAAGCTCCAGGTATTCAGCCATGGTGGTTTGGGTAGGAATAAGTGTGGGAGACCAGAGGGAAAAGGCATCTATAAATTAGATTTGGTTCATACACTGGTCTGGCCACACCCTGCACCTGATCAGCACAGTCTGTCCCACCTTCTCACTAAACTCCATTTCCAACTCTTCTCATGGGTGAGGGGTTCTCTCCTCTGTGGACCTGTGAGCAAACAGAAATCCAAGTGCAGTAACTGGGGAAAGACCATGGGATATCAGGGCTGATGCATCAGGACAGCAATGCCTGGAGAGGCAGAGAGTGAGCATTTTGTGTGGGGATGTGTCCGTGTGTGATCACGACTGAACATCAAGCCAGACCAGCCAGCAAATAGGAGACACTCAGGAGACAAGTGTTGGTGTGGCCATAGGTGTGATCCCAGCAACCACGGGGGACAAGAGGGCTCTGAAAGTTGGCCAGCAGAGGACCAGGAGCTCCAACCCAGCTACTGGAGAGAGCCATCTACATCTGTGTGTCTATGTGTGAGACAACAGGATCCCAGACCAGCTACTGGATAGACTGGGAGTCTGGGAACAGCTGCTACAGAATGATCCATATTGGCTTATATAGCTGTATACTTATATATTTTATACTAATGAGCTATAATCCTGAGCAGCCAGAGAGGGCAAGAGGACAAGGGCATTGATACTCCTGGTGTCTGCCTGAATGCTGCATTTTCCTTCTGTGTCAGCCTGCATGGCTGCTCATGGATCATAGGTACAGATGAATTGTGTGCATGTGTGCTTCTTGGGAATGCGTGCTCAGCCTTGCTATTGCTCATTCTGAGGACATGGAGCTGCAGCAGGAACACCTCTACCAGCCTGCAGGATTCAGCAGCACTGCCAGCACCTTTTGTGGAGATGTATACAATTTCCTCGATCTTGAAAAATGTTCCTAAGTGGCAAACTTACTTTTTCCAACATCACACAAATAAGAAATTTATTAAAGATTAACAGAATAGAATAAAATCCTCATTTAAGAGCTCATGATGCTTGCTGAAGGAGAACGTACAACCGATACACAAATGGTTCCAACCATCAGCACTTTCTTGTTCTTTTGTACAATCTTTATACCATTCCTCTTACATGCATTGCACCTGTGTGCCCTCTCTGCCCTTCTGTGATTGGTCTGTACCCCTCAGCATTCCAGGTCTCTTTACCTTCAACACTGCTCACCTGTCCTACACAGCTGTTGCCTCTTAGGGATGAGGCTCGGCCGCAGCCCCATTCCCGATCACCACAAACTGTGTGCCTGCCTAATAGCAAGCCAATAAATTAAATCTGCAACAGAACTAACACTATTTAAAATTCTTGCTAAGTGTGTGGGTTCATTCATGCCAGAAATACTGACTTACTGCCCATAACATCAATACAAAATCTAGTATCTAGATTTTCATTAAAGTTCAAAACAGTCAAGTGATATATACCAGCAGGTATTTCAGCAACTGTAACTCACAATAAAAAGCAAAATATGACATCCAGTGACTTAGTTAAAGAGCTGTGGTTCATAGCTCTCATTAAAGGATTCCCACAGGGAGTACAGACAGTAAAATGACTGCTATGAATTAGTTTCTCCCTAAATGGAAGCAGTCTACAACTTCCTCACGAGCGGAGGCAGAGGGGCAGGCACTGATCTCTTCTCTGTGATCACTAGTGACAGGATCTGATCGAATGGCCTGAAGCTGTGTCAGGGAAGGTGTAGGTTGGATATCAGGAAAAGGTTCTTTATCCAGAGGGTAGTTGGGCACTGGAACAGGCTCCCCAGGAAAGTGGACACAGCAGCAGAGTTCAAGAAGCATTTGGACAATACTGTTGAGCACATGGTGATTCTAGGGGCTATCGTGTGTAGGACCAGGAGTCAGACTCAATGAGTCCCTTCCAACTCAGGATGTTCTGTGATTCTAGGATAAATGGGGATCAGTTTAGCATTCTTGACACACATGATCTTTAGAGAGATTGGTTAACCCCCCCAACAGGTATTCTTCATCACGCAGTATCCTCACAGTATCAGGTACATGCATTGAGTCCCTTCCACACTGCACCTCACCCTTCCAGGCTAGGTAAAGGGCTGTTTTCCCAAAGCCTCTCTTTTAAAAGGCTGCAGCAGTGCTACCTGAAGGGCCCTCAGCCAAAGCCAGACAAGGCGCCTCTGCTGAAGCTCGGGGAGAAGAGGTCTCCATGGCAACAGGGGCCCCAGCATTTCACAACCCCTCTTCTTCATCCTTTACTCAAACTCAATTTTTCTTCCAAAGAGAATTGCTTTGTAGTTCAACTGAACACACATAAAAAACAAAAGCATAACATCTATTCCAGGCAGACTTTACCAAGGTGCATCCTGAGCTGAGCTTAACTGCTGCACAGTCCATGACTCCTGAGCCTTAGAACCACCCATACAAAACCTCAGGGGAAAATTATTACTACAATGTTACGATACAGCAATATGTTATTGCTATGCAGTTAGTATTACATGCAACCACCACTCATATCATCATTTGCCTGATGCTTGTTTTTAGACTTGATTTTCTGTCACTTTTTGCTTTGCCAAACTTTATTTCAGCTAATCAGCAACTAAGTTAATCTATGCAAAGTGCCTGGTTTAGAAGATTTCATCTAAGACACTTCTCATAAGTGTGATACCAGTGAAACAAAACATCATCATTCCCATCCTCAAAACTTTTTGTTTCTTCCCCTCAGATGACTCTACCCTTTTTGTGGGCACAGCTATAAATTTTGGCTGGAGCTCTTGCAGACATGACCCTCATTCTTTAAAAATTCTCTCAGTCTAGCCTTGAGTCATATATCTGCAGTATTTTTTACTGAAATATTCCCTGCTCCGTTCTTTACAGAAGATGCCTATGGCAAGCTTTACTGGTAGCTATTAAAAGATAGATATTTTTTCCTTATGCTAACATACATTTGCCCTTACAAACATGTTACCTAGGCTTACTTCAGGTTTGTACCCCATAAGGGTCCTATCCCTTTAAAAATTAGTTGCTGCAACAATATTGCTTTACATCTCTCTGCAGATACCAAGACAAGAAGAAGATCAGTTTCAGGTGCAGAGAGAGACTGGGAAATCCTCATGGAAAGGGGCAAGCCTGTCCTGCAGGACCCTAGGAAGGCAGCAAGGGTTCACTTTGCACTGTGATATTGGATACCTCTTTCAAAGCACATCATTTTCCTTCAAAGCGTGGCTAGAAACCAGGAGGTAACCAATCTAACCCATGGCTTTTTAAAAAGTGCTATAACCACTGAAATAGAGTCAAAACTTTAGCAGAGTATCCTCAACCTTTGCAGTTAAATTTCCTTCTGTACAGGACAGATTTAGGAAGACAAAAGATCAAGTAACACAGAGCCTAGATGCTTAAACCTCAAATAAGGCACTGATCTAAAAGGTCTGGGAAAGTTTCCTGGATTTGGGATTATGTAGGATACAGTTAGCAAACAATGCACAGAAAGTAAGATATATATTCACTCTGGGAAGTAGACATTAGCGCTGAGGACATCTCTTTCTCATTATAATTTGCATCAATTTTGTGCATGTGGATTTTTTTTCCTAAACGACTGACAATATTTTTTTTTTTTAAAGAAGAAATTCAGTTTTATCTAACATGAAAATTGTGAACGTACTCAAACAGCCTCAGGAACAAATGCTGTTTCTCAGGCCTTGGAAATATGAAAAGAACAGAAACCACAAACCAGGAAAAGGGGAAATTTAAATTGGATATATGGAAGAATAAACTGTGAGGGTGCTGAGATGCTGGAACAGTTTCCCCAAGAAAGTTGTGGATGTCCCATCCCTGGAAGTGTTCAAGGCCAGGCTGGATGGGACATTGTGCTCAATGGTCTAATGAAAGGTGTCCCTGCCCATGGCAGGGGTATTGGAACGAGATCTTTAAGGTCCCTTCCAAACCAAACACTTCTGCAATCGTATCCTACAATTCTACCACGGGATATAATCTTACCTAAACCTGACAGGCCATGAGCATTCAGTTATACCTGTCAGTAAAAGCACAACTCATAAGCTGCTCCATGTGACTGCTGTGACTTTATATGCAAGTAAGTAAACTCTGGGAAAGCCCATGTTCAGAGTGAGAGCCCACATCCTCATCTACCTCAAAACTGTTATTTTTGGCTTTCCTTTCCCTTCTCCTAAGCAGGTGCTATTGTCCACTGCATTTCACCCATCATTTTTATCTCCCCTGCAAACTAAGCTCACTGTGCACACTGGTTCCAAGGGCTCTTTGGAGAGCTTCTTCATTTCCAAGATCTCCTCCCACTGCTTGCACTCAAAGTGGCTGCAGCCACCTCTGGTGACCTCTCGCTACCAAAACTCAGAAGTAATACACTCTCCTTCTTCTTTTAAAGTTAAAGTAATAGTCTCTGCAGGAGTAAAATATACCTTGCAGATCAGTATTGCTGTACTCCTATATTCACTGCAAAACTGATCTCAAGAATCTTCTTTGATAAAAATAAAGCTATTACAAATTTACTTACTTGGAAAAGGAGCCCTATGTCATCCCAAGCTTAAAACAAAGGGGAAAAAAAAGTTTGACTCTTCCTTGCCTTCAGCAGGTATAATGAAACACTCAACACAGCACTGTTTTGTCATATCACAGTGAAAATAACACAAGAATTTATCTTACTGTTCCAAGCCTTCCCACAGGTCTCAAATGGAGGTCTTAAATGGGAGAAAATAAAACCATATAATGCATCTCTCTCACAGCTGACAACATTCTTCTGTACAGCAGGTACCTAAATTAAATTTACAACATGAGCTGTGATTCTTCCCTCTTGCAGGACCTGGACCTCTCTATGCTGTAGACTCCTGCTAATGTCAGACCCCTGTAAGCATTATCAAGACTGAGTGATATAGGTTTGTTCCATTTCAAGCTGAAACTAAAAATAATGTCTTCCTGTAAAAGGGTAATGCTAATTTATCAACAGCAAAGTGCCTTGGGCACACACTGATGATGTGAAAAGCACAAGTTGCACATCCACCCAAATCAGAAAGGATTCAAACCCACACATGCTACCCTTGAGGGGTGTGACCCCCACCTCAGGCTTTAGGGAGAAGGATAGTCTTATCCACCTGCTAAAGGGCTGCCCTTTGTTCTCTTTCACCAGAATAAAGAACTGCTACTCTGCAGCTTAACTGAGGGACTTACCTGATGGAGAAAAGAGCTGGATGCCCCTCAGCTCTAAGGACCATGCCAGAGTATAAATGATAACTTAATTAACAGCGTTTCTGTAAGCATTAAGTGTGAGATAAATACCCAGTTGTTATCCCTTGCTGATGCAGAGATACTGTCCAGCATGTGAACATGCAAAACTTTGGGGACATATGAGGGATGTGGCTTTCTTTTCATCCAGTAAAGAAGAAATAGTATTACATTCATTGGGTTGATATGGGAAGACATTTTTAAATACTCCAAAGTTTTCAGTTGTTATGATAGAGTGTATCATAAATGTTTTAAATTAGCACTTCAGGGACATAGGGAGACTAGAAGCGAAGGCTGTTTCCAAAAAAAATAGTTAAAATTGGTTTCCATCACTGTAAATGCACAATGCCCACTGCGAACATTTGTCATTGGACTAGTGGATTTTCGTAATTTTTAAAAAAATATATTATTCCCTCCCCTGTTTAGTTCTTTGATAGGCCTGGAAAAGTTATTGACCAGGAAGTTTCATCAACCTCCCAGACATCCAATTGGCAAATAAACCTCTTGTGGTATGCTGAAATGTTTTCTCAGTCCATCTCTTGAAAACAAATTGCAGGAGTGCCAAACCATAATTTACATTAATTTTGCAAAATTTGTGCCTATGGTATTTTTTGGTTGGTTTGTTGTTATTTAAAAACTCCTAGCTGCTGAAGGAATTATTACATGATAATGTCTGTTTTCTTCTTCAAATAATTTTGGAGGATCCATGCTTATGAAACTAAATCTTGACATATGACTCAAATTTACTCTCTGTAAGGTTCAAAACCCAAAAAAAAAAAAAAAAAAAAAATTAAAATTCTGACTTTTCTCATCTAGTCTTGTTATTTTAGGACACTGTTTGCTGGCTGGCTATTGTTTTGTGCCAGGTACTATGCAAAATACAGAAAGAAAAAAGAGTACCTATGATATCCTATGATATTAAAAGTACCCTTTCCCCACCCTATGTGCTAAGAAGAAAAACAGCAAGAACTGTGAGGATTATTCCCACTGCACAGAGTAATAAGTGATGCCAAAAGACTCAGTGATCTACAGTAATAGCCAGAAAGTGCATTGTTGACTGGGACTCAACACTGTTCTATGCCTCTGCTTACCATCTTCTTAGAAATTGTTTCAGTGTATTAAATATTACCAAAAGGAGATTAATATTAGAATTTATTACCATGACCACAAAAAAGGACTTTAGCATTACTCAAGATCAGGAAAATCCAAAACAAATCCTTGATAAAGTGAGCCAATGACCATCAGCAAATTCCTGCTGAACTCCCTTAAGAAAGCTGGACGCTTTCTCAGTGAAGCCCCGTGTGTAAAGCCTTAAATGATTGAGATAGTAGTGACATTTTACTGAAATCCAGCTTACTTATCTCCCAAAAAGTGCTAACTTGACTCACCATAAGGCTTATTTTGCTCTGGGCTTTTTGGTTTTCTCTTTTTGTTGTTGGGGGTTTTTTGTTTTGCTTTGGTTGGTTGTTTTTTTTTTTGCTAAGAAATGCACACATATTCCTAACAAAACAATTTGGTATAAGCATCAAAAAAAAGCAAATGTACACACATTCATAAAATTATACAGCAATACCTTACTACCACATGTCTAATCTATGATTCCTACTGTAAGAGTAATTAGTAGGTAAGATTGCACATGGTTATACATATTTACAGTATAAAGTACTTCTAAAGGATTTATTTAAAACCTGCGGGACACAAATACCAAATCACTGCAGTGAAACATAAATTCAGCAAAAGTTGTTAAAAATACTCCACATCCCCTTTTTATGTTAAAGAGAACAGATTCCATTGCAGCTTAAAATAAGCAGGTCATCAACCCATTTAATTTTGAGTTGATTTTAAAGCTTACTAAGTAATACATAAGTCTAATGTACAAGTTCTCATCCGTGACGAATACATTTTATAGCAGCACCTTTTACATATCAAAACCCACAAGGAACTTGAAATCATACACCTGAGGACCAGAAATGCAGTAAGAAGAGTCACGAAGGCAGCCAATGATGCCAGTAACCTTTTGGTCTGCAGTCCCTGACCGCAAGGATGGAGAAAGAAAAAAGAACATAAAAAATCAGCCAAGGACTCCAAGCACAACTCTCACTCACCCAGCAAAGAGCCCACGAAGATGACAACCTGCACGGTGGTGGTGAAGTGCCGGTAGCTCTGCTCCTCGCCGCGCTCCTCGCTCTCCACGGCGCCCGCCTCGCTGACATTCCTGCCCTGCCACACCATCTGCCCGGCCGAGGCGTTCCCCATCTCCAGAGCTCTGCTGACAGCCTGCGACGGGGCATGGGCGCTTTCATTCAACACCCAGCTTCTGTCGTATCCCATGGCCAAGTTCCCGCCTTCCTCGCAGCTACCTAATAACACAGGTTGTCCAGCCCTTGCCTCTAGTGAATGAATGGAGCGCACAGGCAAAAAGACTCTTCTGAGGATAAAGCCCTGTCTCTGCCTCTCGGAGGCATCTTCACCACATCCCTGTGTCCCGAGAAGCAGGGCTGGCTGTTGGCGTTTTCACCTTGTAAGTCATGACCGCCAGTAAACAAAAGCAGAAAACAAGCCAGGCTTCTCCTTCCGCTCAGCTGTGCCATAGTTTTTGCTTCACACCGCCACAGGTCTCCTCAGCATGTCTTACCGCAATAAGCGAGAGAGAAGGAATCCCGGTGCCCAGAATCACACCGCACACCGCGGCTCACCCTCCCGCGGCGCACACGCCCGCACGGCCACGGGCTCACTGCACAGCAGAACCGGCCGGCAAAAGTGGGGGGGGGCACGAACTCTGTGCCCTCACTCCTCTCAGCGTGGGCTCTGGCTTTGCTCATAGCCCTGAGAGAGGAAAAGCATGGCTTTCCCCGTGGCACATCAGCTCCCGCTCGCTCCGCCCGTGGTGACACACGGCTCCCTCCCGTCTCCCTCTGGCTTCGCGCGGCGCTGGACGCCGCGAAGACCCTTACACAGCGTCCGGAGGGGCGAGTGAGTGCTCAGCGGCCGCCCCTGCGCTCCCGCTATTTCTGGGCGGAAACGACCTGCGGTCGGAATGGCCAGGCGGGGGGCGCTCGAGCTGCCGCCGGGCCGAGCGGCTCCGTACGGTCCCTGCGCGCCCCGCACGGAGCGCGGCTGGCAGCCGCTCCTTCGCGCTCACACACTCCGGCGCGGGCCCGCACGGCCAAACCCCGCGGGGATGCCGGGCCAGGCCGGGCCGGGCCGGGCAGGAGCCGCCGGTCCGCCGCTCTCGGGCGCGCCGCCATCACGGCACCGCGGCCGCGACGCTCGGCGGCGCCGCCATTTCGCTCGGGGGCCGTGCGAGCGGGCGGGCGCGTTTGAAACCGGTGTTTTAAAACGGGTTCCTACTTCTGATGACACACTTTCAAAAGACGGTGCTGGGTTCTAGATACGCATGTTACTTGTTAAAATAGATGTTTTTCTAAATGTATCATTTCCCAGAAAAGCTCTTCAGTGGACGTAATAAGTTCAGGCATTGGTACAGACTGTGTGCATCCATATAGTGGGTACACGTTTGCCTTTAATTTAGAGGCGAGGGGTGTGATAGTTAAAAATTAAGCCAAAAAGGTTTTTTCAGCCATTGGCCACCAGTCTAGAAGCGCCCCAGGAAGAGGAGCTATCCATGCGCTCATGCCCTGTCCAGCAAGGCTTCCCCAGGGATCCCCCGCCCATGAGATGGGTTCCAGTGACACTCGCCCAGTCTCCTGCTGTGTGAACTTGGGTGATCCAGGACAGAGCTAGGTGCTGTGCCGTGGGTTCAAAGATATTTGCTGACCACAGAGATAGGGGACTGCTGTTGTCCCATCCCACCTCAGGTCCTGGAGGTTGTTGGTCCAGCCTCTGCTTCTACCTCCACGTGTTTTGGCTCAGCCATTTGCAGCCTCCTCTCATTCCTCTGGGAGGTCATTGCTCCAGCCTCTTTTCTAGTAATTCATGTCTCTAACTCACTCTGGTTGTGGCCTCACTCATCCTCCTACCTTTTCCTCTCCCCCATAACTCATTCACTTTGTCCACCCAGTCCCATTTTTCCCCACTTTCCCGGGCAATAATCAGCAGCTTTCACCATACCTTCCCCCCATCTTTCCTTTCCTGAGACATCCCAACAGGCTTTTTCCTCCTTTTGGCCTCCAGCATTCTTGTGGCTGACGTCTGTAACAAGAGTCTGACCTCGGTCCCTTCACCCCCAGGCACCTGCAAGGTGCTTTTCCTCACACAGCCGTCCCTTTTTTCAGTTCCTCCATCAGTATGGAATGATGACCAAGGAGCCAGGCAAGAGCTAATCCTTACTATCTACAGCCTACACTATGTACCCTCTGCGTTGTCTTTGCATAGATCTGCATAGTTAAGGAAGATTGAGTTGGCTAAAGAAGAGGTCCTGTGGACATAGGATGGTCCAGGTTTGACTCAGGAATGGAACAGAACAGAAATAAGTTCTAGTCGTACAACTAGAACTTTGAAGGACACCATGGCCAAAAAGGAAAGATTAAAAGTCATTTAAATATGACAATGCTCACACCTGCATATGCAAATAAGTTAATGAAGTACATACTACCACATAAATGACTGTATTGCTCAACTCTCTGCTTAAACCATGCTATAGGTAATGTAGAAGGAGGGGGTTCAGACTGCACTGTATGTACGGAGGATAGACCTGTTAGGAGAAAGACCCTAAAAGACCTTAGAGACAGTTCTCAGGCTACTCTCCTCTCCCCCCATCCAAGTGGAGATGCTTGGTAAGTATCTACCTGCTGTTATTATTATTACCCAAGGTAACACAGCATTATCATTAGAGCCCTATCACAGCTAGTGCATCTATTCTGACGTTGTATTTCTGTTGCTTCAATAAATCACATTATATTGTGAATCTGTGCTTATGGAAGTTCCCACTCAACAGGACCAGGCATGTAATGCCAATTTGGTTATAATCAGAATAAGCCCAGCTGCACGCAGCCCCTCTGATCTCTGGAGACCAGCTGTAATGCAAGAGGTTTTATTTTCTGCCAGATTTCTTACTCTTAACACCCAGAACCTTTTCCATCCCTCCTGCACGTCACATGGGAACACTGACTTCCCCTCACCATGCCCATGGGGAAAGCACATTCTCACAACTCAATTAAATTTTATTTGCTACAATTAAATTTTAATGTTGTGGGACAGAGTTTTAAATTTTGTCTTAAATTTTAGAAGGGAAGCTTCTGCCCAGATGCAGACTGGCACATGTTGGGGCAGGTAGATATTTATTGTATTCCAGTAAATCTGTGCTGAGCTTGTGAATACTCCCTGCAGTAACATAGTTCAGTTTAGTTCATGCAGGTTTTCACAAGGTTAGCTAGCAAAGCCACAGCACTGAAAAGAGGTTGTCTCTTCCTCCTCATCAAATTTTTGCACTCCTGCTGGAGTACAAAACTTTCAAAAATAAATTCTCAGAATGTTTTTATGATTATGTTATTTTACTCTGGCTTTCTTCTTGGAAACAATAAATCATTATGGAAGCAATTAAAGGGGAAAAAGAGCGTGAGGTAGACCTCTTTTCTTTCTTTCATCTAATTTTAACCATCTTAACTGGTTAAAATTTTGCCAAGTCACGGAGTAGGGGAAAGTTGGACAGCTTTAAAAGGCATACTATTATTTGGCCCACCCCCTGCTATACAAAGTAACAGGGGAGAAATTTCCCTTGTGCTGGTCTGCGTGCCCCACACCATGTGCTTGGGAAGTATAAACCCGTAATTGCTGTTAAAGGAAATTTTGCTGACATTTCTTAATTACTTACTGCATCACGTCTTTTAATTGGCCATTCTTGCTGTGTCTTTGTGTGAGAGAGATCAATCTATGGCCTAGACACTTTTATTTCCAGTCTTTAACAGAGGAAAACTTTTTATTTATTATGTACAAATTGATAATGAGCATACTTAACTGCATCAGAGGAAACTCCAGTGATCAGTTACAGTGCCCCAGGTCACTGCTGACTGAGCAAAACGACGTCTCTATTTTGCTAGATAAGCACTAAACAGCTTTGATCATGCATTTCCCACCAAAAAGCAGGTAAAATAGACCCTGACACTAAAGATGCTTTAGAGGAATGGTGAGGAACAGACACCAGCATCACAACGGTGATACAATATAACACTTGGTTTTCGTTTGATACTAATGACATTATTTAAGTGGAACTGAAAGATAAAGTATGCATGGAACAAGCTTTGTCAATTTCCGAAGGACGAATTGAGGGTTATAGTGATGCCTCCTACCCGATCATTAGTGTAAATGAGTGGTCTCTTTGTAACAAAAAGTCTGTATTCAAAGCTCAGGGAGCAAAGTCAAAGTCACCAAAACTCCACTCCTATATCTGGGTGCATGGTAGCAAGTTGCAAACTACTGTAACGTTTTTCTTTGTCGGGGGATTATTCACCTAGTAGATAAGCTTGTAAGTATGAATTTACTTGGGGTTTTTTAATGAAGATCCCAAGACTTTAAAGGCTTCATCTTGTGTAGGTTCTTCTCAGCAGTTACCGTGTGAAGTGACCGGAGGAGAGCACATTTACTCCTCTGGTTGTCACTGCTCCCCTGACAACCCCCAGCTGCCTCTCCCCGCAGGTCCCACCGAGGACACCGGGCCTCACGTTTTGCTTGCAATTCAGCCAAAGACTGTTCGCCCTCCGCCTGCTGTTACTCACTGCAGCAGCTGTCGGTGGGAACCTTTTTATGGTTTTCACAGGAACTTGTATCCTGCCCCAGCTCTGCGTGAAATCTATTCTGAAATTCGTGGTTATTTTTTCCCTTTTGTGAATCTTTCTCAAGGTCAGTTTTTAAAAACCTACACAGTATCCATCTGTCTTAGCTGTGTATCTCTGTAATGCAGATCTACATGGAGACATGTCCTGAGGGAGTTCAGACTGGACATTAGAAAAGGTTCTTCACCCAGAGGGCGGCTGGTCACTGGAACAGGTTTCCAGAGAAGCGGCCACGGCACCAAGGCTCCCGGAGTTTGGACAGTGCTCTTAGTCACACTGTTTCGTTTAGGGAATCCCGTGAGGAGCAGGGCGCTGCGCTCGGCGATCCCCGTGGGTCTCTTCCAGCTCGACACGATCCTGCGGACGAACCACCGGGCCCCACGCGGCGCCGGCGGCC
>VYXF01002162.1:727277-745491 GCA_013397295.1 Polioptila caerulea | reverse complement strand
CTTCATCTGGATAAAGTAACCGCCGGAGAGCTACCAGCTGCGGCAGGAGAACGAGCTCCAAGTGCTGGAGTCCATTTACGGGCAGGACTTCCAGGACCTGCGGCAGAGCCAGGCCTGGAAGGTAGCGAGCGGGGTCCGCGCTGAGCGGGGTTGGGGGCCGGGCCGGGCCGGGCCGGTGCGGAGCGGAGCGGGGCTGGACGGCGGCGGGGACGCGGCTGGCGCTGCCTCGCTGCGGCCGGGCCTTGCCTTCCTTGCCTTCCTTGCCTTCCTTGCCTTCCTTGCCTGACGTGTCGAAGCTCTCGCTGCGTGCCCGTGGTCCTTCCCCCACGGCCACCTTGGCGATGAACTCTGCAGATAGAAACGCTCGCTCTATAATCAGTGTTGTGCTCATAAATTGCATTTTAATTTAAAAATAATGCCTCTTAATTCATTCCTTAACCTACTAATTACATACCTGCTCAATTTATTCATCTGGTCGGTATATATGATGATATTTGCATAGTTATTATATGCTGTGGTTTTGTCACAGTGCACCTATTTCCATGATAATAATTCTGCTTTCGTTTTTATAGGTTTGGGTTTTTTTTCATTTCAACTACTTAATGCTCAGGTCTGGTACTCACCACTCTCTTCCATTTGTCTTTTGTGTCCACATCAAATTGATATTTCCTTTCCAGCTGTGTCCATGATACTGTTTTCCTGTACCTGGAGATAATGGTCACTCTGTTCTGTTCCACAAGTTCGCTTTTATTGTTGTTTCCTTTTGCATTCTTTTGTCTTGAATGTCTACAATAAATCCTCTGCTTTCTTTTGTGCCAGAGACTTGAACTTAAGTTTTTTGCAGCAACTTAGAACTTTTTTTCTCTTTTTATGAAGTTTGGTAAGAACCCTCTTAGTAATTTGTTTTGTTTCCAGAAGTGTTCACTCCATATTGAAGGTCATATCTGACATCCTCTTCACTTGACATGTTCTTCTCCTTGTTAGAAAAGCAAAGGAAATAGTGACCATCTGTTTCTGTATTTGTTATTCCATGTGGTCTTAGTTCCCTCCCTGTTTTTCATGTTACTAAGGGCTGGGTTTTTTTGTTGTTGTTTTTCTGTTGTTTGTTTTTAAATCTAATTGAGAAGAAAAAGTTGGGAATGCTTATATGGGCATATTTTGCTTTATCCTGATTTTGAGTAGATGATTTGAACAGGGTAGGGATGTTAAAATTCTGGTTTATGGCGAAACACAAAATACAACTACAAAAACAAAACTGTCCATTTGTTTGGCTGTGTAAGGTGTATATCAATGTGACCTTATGGTCTGTTGCCATGTCGGAAAATAAAATAATGCCTAGAATAGCAATCTAAACACAAAAGAAAAATTCTGTTTTTATAATGAATGCTTTAATTTGTGATATAAATAACCTCTGTTAAGTTTATTTAATCCTTTTCTACTGTTGTCTTACAGTAAGCAGAATACAAAAGTTTTATTACAGAACCTCATTTTTGCTCAGTCTGAATCATCTTTCTAATGTCTGTAACTACAGTTATCTGAAGAAGTTGTAAAAATATACTGGATAAACCATGATAGTCCGTGGACCAGTTCACTCCTTGTGAGCATGACAACACATTAATGTATTTTTTTCATGGTTTGGATGGTCTAAGTTGTATTCTACTACAATATAGATTGAGAGTTGTGTGTTTTCATTAAAGCAAAACCAAACAACCCTTTTCAATCAGAAGTTTTGGTTTCTGTTTTAGGTACGACAGCCTCCTGAAATTAACTTAGTTCTGCGTCCTCAGGGATTGACTGGTGCTAATGAAGTCTATGCCAAAGTTGACCTGTGGGTCAAGTGTCCACATACTTACCCTGATACGTAAGTGAACATTAAAATATAACATTTTTTTCTCTGCTTTCCATAGTAAAGCACAAGTTGAAAAGACAGGTAGTTTTATTCATCACTCTTAGTCTTGCTTTCTGCATGCCAGTATTTCTTGAGCCTGGGGTATTTTATAATATGTAACTCTGAACTTTGGCAGCTGAATTGGATTTAGTCTTTTACGCAATGGAGAATAATAGGGATGAGTCTGTCACAAACTTTGGGGTTGCAAAACTGCAGCCTTAGTTTGTAGCCTGGAGATACATAAACACAAGGTGTACTTGCCACCGTCTTCGTGCCCTTGTTAAACTTCTTCAACTCCTGACTCTTTCATCTGAGACAGACCAAGTCTCCTTTCTATTTAAAGCCATCTGTTGTTCTGTTTTCTGTTGGATTAGCTTTAGGAAGGGTTCTTCATAGAGAGTGTCAAAGGAGTTGCAGGTGACCAGCCTAACCCAGCATTTTGTGTTGGCAAGTGATTCCTGGGTTAGGTGTTGCTCTGTGCCCTCTTTTGTTCAGTCCTTGTACTGCTGATGGTCCAAAACATAACTCCCTTCAGTCCATCCATTTGTGCCATGGCATGAGTGCTGTAGAAGGAGAATGCCATTCCTTACTCAGTGATGGCTCAGTTATACCCTAAAACAAAGATGTAACAGCTACTCTAATTTTTTTTTTTTTTGTAGTTTAAAATAACACACCTACAGACATTTTACTTGTTTACTTTATTTTAATTTTTTAAAAATATAGCTGATATTTATTTATTGCATTTGTTTCTTAGGGTTTGTGTCACCTCTACAGTGGTGATAAATTTTAAACGTCTAAATGTTATGTTAGTAATGTTTTAGATGGCTTGTTCAGTAAGTTTTTAGAGTCTGCAGGGTTTCTTTGGTAGTTCTGCTGTTAGGTGTTACCAACAGGTAATCTGCAACCGGAAAATTTGATGATAGAGAATATAATAGAGTATTTCTGACTTTATCTTGTATATGTAATATTTATATACTGCTTATTTGTGCATTGACTAATTTCCAAGTAGCTATGAACTCCATTCCTTTTTCCCTCACAATTTTTATCAACCATCTGTTGCTTTTTACGCTCAGTTTTTCCAATGAGGACTCTTTTATGTTTTGTTGCTGTCCCTCAGAGTTCCTGAAATACAACTAAAAAATTCAAAAGGCTTGTCAAATGAGAAAATAAATGAACTAAAATCCAGCCTAGCTGAACTGGCAAAACAGCGCCGTGGAGAGGTAAGAGCTTTTCACTTCCTTGAGAAATATACTCTGGACCTAAATAATTCTAAAGGTATAATACAGTGAAATACATCCACATTGGAAGTGTAGGTTGCATTTCTTTTATGGAAGGAGGAACTGTCTTTCTTAGGAATGTTTCTAGTTAATGAAAGTTCAGACTATGGATGCTCTCAAAATCCAGTGACTGTATAAATATTGCAAGCTTTATTCCTGTTTAAAGGTTCTGAGTTATTTGGCAGCATGAAAAGCAATGCTGACTGTAAAACTGAGAGCTTTCTGCACTTTTCAGATTCATTTGAATATCGTAAGAGGCCATATATGTTTAAGTGGTTACCTGGGGAGTTTTTCCATGTGATCTTGTTCACCTGACACTGAACTGAAGGGCAAGAGACCTTTGTTCCAGCAGCAGCTCAACACTTTGTAGCACAGTCACTCCATGCCATTGTGCCTTTTTTTTTTTCGATGTTTAGGAGCAGTGATACTTGAGTTTCCCTGGAACTGGGTAAAAAGGGAAAGATGGAGGAACATGGGAAGCTTAGACCTTTTATCTGTTTTAAGGGATTTTATACATTCTTGGGTATATTTAGTATTAATGGTACCTTTCTGTTGTTGTTGAGGACTGAAATGAGTCAAAGAATTTCAAGCAAACAAGGAATTCTTGGTTGTAGCAGGAGTTTTGGCACGTTTCTTATCGCTATTTGGAAATGTTGCAGGTGAACACATTTGAATAGCTCCATTTGTCTTTTAAAAAGTGAGAATTACACAGCTGTGGACATTATGATAAGTGGGATAATATTTTGCTTTCAGTTTCCCAAGCCTGTCAACTTTACAGGTTTAGCAAGAGCTATCTGTCGTTCACTCCTGCCACATCAAGCCTTTTTTCCATTTGAGTATTGTACTTGTATTTTTTTTTCCAATTTTTCTGCAGATATTTTCAAAATCACTGTTTTTAGCCGGATACGTTCAGTAACCAAGAATTTCCTCAACTTTTTCAGTGTCTTTGGAAATTAGAAGACTAATTGTGTATTCTGGAATTTAGGAGGTGGGGTTTGTTGTTTGCTGGTTGCTTTTTTTCTAATGACAGTGCTATGGACAATTCACAGGAAGTGCAAGGGTTAAATTCTCCAAGTAACCACAAAACCATGCAATATATACTTGGTCTGCTCACGACTGACCATGAGAATTATTAGCCTGTTGGGCTTTCAAGTCCCAGTTTGATTTCTGATCTCATTGAAATGACCTAAAAATATGTCATACATTTTCCTAATGTTGATTTTCCAACAAGAGTCATGCTTGCTCCAGCAATGTGTAGATGTGGTTGTGAGTTACATGTATGGCACACATTTTGTATGAGTGGAACATGCAATGCTGTCCTGAATTACTTTATCTGCAGCAAAAAAGAGATATAGAAAGTTTGACAATACCTTAATCACCTGTTCAAACTGAACAGCAAACTGTCAGTGTTTTTTTTAATTATTGAGTTTTCTCTTCGTTTTTAGTGATTTTTTAATACATATATAAGTGCATGCCATGTTGCCTTGCCTTCTGAGTAGTAACCTGGGAAAGATATTCTAGTTGCACGTGTCAGATTTATGCATATTGTGCTGTTCTTTCTATTTTGAATTGCCTCCTGGCTTCGTTCTTACTTTCAATCAGGAGATTCAGTGTTTGATAATCTTCTAAATGTCACCCTGTTACAGGCAGATGGTGCAATTTAATTTGGCTGATCTCCCACCTGTACATGCAAATCCTGCTCAGTGATGTTGCTGACCGCACCTTTGTCCTGTACCATTCTTTCATTTTAGAGCTAAAATGGTTTCTTAGCACTGTGGATTGCTTGAATTGTTAAGGGGATGCTACTAGACTGCTGAAAGCTTAAGCCCTGACAGGTCAATAAATCATCAATACTTACACATTTCAAGTAAACAGTAAACGAAAATTGATTCCAGCCTGGTAAACAATGTAGCAGAATTCAGCTGAGCAGAGTTTTCAGTGTAGTTCTTATTTTAGAAGTTGTGGTTATATGAATATGGAATGCCTTCTGTGACTTTACAGTTCTATCTGGGAGACTACTTTGCAGAAGAAGGGTTGGATTTGTGGTTCACAGTGAAACAATAACTATTTCTTAGTAGTAGATGCAGTAACAGATAAGTGCAAAGGATTTGTTCTGTCGTAGCTCATATGTCATAAACCCATATCTTTGGGAATAGAAAAATCATGCCTAAAAGATGAGAAAATTATTTTTAAATTTCACTTTGGTTGTCTGTCTTTCAGTCATTTTTGCCATCTTTGCTACTGTGGTCAGGGATTTTTTCTATTAGAATTTATTAATAAATAGTTTGGAAAAAAACATAGTGAAATATGATAGTTTCTTCCTCATAAATAACAAAATTGATAGTCATGTTTCTGCTCTGTTGCTTTTTAGAGTGGGTATCATTTGGCTATCACTTGACTCTGCTTGTCATTCATAGTTGTTTTCTTTCAGGTGATGATATTTGAACTTGCTGACCATGTACAGTCATTTCTTAGTGAGTATAATAAACCACCTTCCAAGTCTTTTCATGAAGAAATGCTAAAAAATCATCAGAAAGAACAGGAAAGATTGGCTCAGGAGGAATTGCGTAGGGCACAAGAAGTTAAGAGAAGAGAGGAGCAGGAGGTAAGAGAAATCTAAGTATGAATAACTATATATTCTTAAAATAACCATGATTTTAAAATCACTCAGCATAATGATGAGTTTTAGTGAGTTATTAATTTATCAGAACTGCCAGTATGAATTGATCAATATGTATTATATGAACTATCTGCTGCTGTATTGTAATATTTTAATGATGTGGTTTTAACCCGGGGAAATATTTATGCCTGAAACAATCCTAAGTGTTGATTCCCAATCCTATAACAATCACTTATCAAGAGGATCTCATACAAAAGTGTAAACAAATTAACATTTTAAGTGCATTCCATCTTAAACTAGAAGTGTTAGCCAGCCAGACAGGTAATGATACCTTCTCTCAGAGTGACTGGAACATTTACTGTGACAGGCATCTCTAGAGAGCAACAAATTTAATCTAAACTGGTGTCAGACCACCAATATCCTTCACTACAAAAGAGGGGATTCATCCAAGTCTCACAGGGGCTGGTAGTGTGATGTCTCCACTCTGTGGGGAATATGGATAGAATAGGTCTGGTTTTTAAAAGTTCATTTGGATTTATCTCCCTGTCTTTTTTTTTTTTTGTGTGTGCATGAAATTTTGGGTCTGGCAGTAGAAGTAATTTACCATTCCATTCTCCTATATCATACAATTGATGCTGTTAACTTTCTCAGGAGGGCTAATTTGACTTCTATTTTTTTATTCTTGTGACATCCTCTAAGTCCTCTTTCAACACTTCCAAAAAATCAGCATCATTACTTTTTTTACTTTTAAATCAGGGTAAGATTTTAGCAGTTGCATTGCATGTACTATTGCATCTCTAACGACTGAAATTTATTTCAGCAACGTGAAATCCTTAACGAGATTCAGAGAAGGGAGGAAGAGAAAAGGGAAGAAAGAAAAAAGAAAGAGATTGCCAAACAGGTATTCTTTCTAAGCAAGTGTGCAAAAAAATTTGCAGTATGTTCTTCCCAGTACTGTAACAGTACTTGTAAAAATTTGACATTTTCTTGGACATATTTTCTTATTCAGGGCTTCTAGTAGATCTAAATTAAAAGGGGTTCTTGATTGTTTCTGGGGTTTATTGCTGGAATTTACTGGCATCTTGACTGTACCAGGGTGGATATTTTCAAGCAGACATAGAAAAAAGCTGGTATAATAATGTTTCCAGTTTCTTTACATTCTTGCCATGGACAGTGCCGAAATGCACTTTCTGAAATCTCAGCACTTTTTCTTTGGCCTCATTCGTACATTTATTATAAAAACATATTTCTTCTGTGATCTGCATGACTTCATAGAATAATAACTAAGTACTTGCATATTTTGATGATAGTAATGGCTTCTGTAATTATTTGGTGTTTTTCCTGATTTATAGGAACGTTTGGAAACAGCTGCTCTAACAAATCAAGAAGATCCTCACAGGAGAGATACTGCAGGACATAGAGTTGCTTCACGCTTAAATGGGAGCTGTTTGGAACATGGAGTGAATAATAAACACCGACCAAATTCAGCTGGACGTTCAAAGTATGTCAGTTTGCATGAGGATTTTTTAGATTTATTTACTGATTGATTTTATGCTAACTTTAGATTATAGGCAAGAGAATAGTGTGCCATGTTGTTGACCTGTTCATTTTGGTCTCTTCCCTGCCGCCTTCCCCTCTACCTTCATTTGTCATGGTTTAACTAAGTCATGTGTTCTGGGTAACTTGAGAGCTTTCCAATTTTTAAGGTTTGTATTCAAGTCCTGACTTTAAATATGCTGTCTTTGTGAGTTGGACAAAAATCTCCTCACGTTGCAGACGAGAACGCCAGCTTTCTGTTAGTAATAATGAAGAGTCCCCTGGAAATCACGAAGTTCTGAACTTCAGCACAAGTGGTGCTGGACAGCTTACTGTCCATAAAGGAAAATGTCTAGGTAAGCAAAATTACAATTGCAACTTGGGGTTTAGGATGCTTTCACTAACATGTGAAACCACTGATAAGCACAGGGCTGACTTACTCTCCTTCCGTTGCTGCTGATAGCAATGGCATAAAAGCACAGGTTTAGCAAAAATATCATTAATACAGAACATTACAGGAAACTTCGAGCTGGAAGGCCTCCATGGAGTGCCTACATGGACAGACCATCAAATGTTTTCATTGTTTGTTTTCAACATAGCACTTGCTCAGTGGATGGATGAACAGCCTGAAAGTCAAAATTTATATTATTTTGCTGTTGGAGGATGAACAATTGTGTTACTATGTGTAGAGCTTGGCATTTGCAAAGCAGGAAAGTTGTTCATTCATTAAAACTTGAAATTCTTGAAAATGTTCAGCATTTTTTTGTCAATATGTGGTTGCTTTCATTTGGGTACTGTTACATCACATTGAGTCTCATCAAGACTGATGTTTTCCATACTTACCATAATGGATACGTGTCTTGTCTAGTTGTAAGCAGGTTTATGTTTCTGACTTTAGAAAACAGGTTTACTGGTATTTATTTAGCATTTGCAGGAGCTTTTGTGAAATCCTTAGAAACAAAAGAAGCCATGTTCCTCTTCTCTCCCTTTATGTATAGGTAAGAATGAGCAGCTTGGTAAATCTGTCTACAATGCCTTGGAAATTCACAGTGGAGACTTTGTTCTAATATATGAGTGGGTTCTGCACTGGCAAAAAAAGATGGGAAGGTTTCTTACAACTCAGGAAATAGAAAAGATTGAGAAGTCTAAGAAACAGGTAATGCCTATATTTTGGATTTGGTTTAATAAAGATTTGGTGAGGTTCAGTGCTTTTCTTTAGGTTGCTAGTTTATATTAAACTTGAGAGGGTAGTAATGAACTTGAAAATGCTAATCTTTTAGAGTATCTTCTTTCATGAAGATGAGTGTATTGGGGTATTCAGGAGTTCCTTTACAAATGCAAGAAAGTGTGTTTGCAAGTATGCGTAAATAAAATAATAAAATACTGAAATTCTGAAGAAAGAGGGAATCAAACTTACCTGATAGAAATCAAAGCTGTACTTTCCCCAGTGGACAATACTTCCTTTTTAGAAAAGTATGAGGATATCATATATTTTATAGGTATTTTGTGTTACATACTTTATCAGTGGTGTGTTCCAAGATATGCCAAAATGCATGTTATGTTGTGTTTCTCTACCAGCTGCAGGGAGCAGAAACAGAGTTCAGCTCACTGACAAAGCTAAGTCACCCAAACATAGTACATTACAAATGCATGAACCTCAAAGAACGGGACGACTCAATTGTGGTGGATATTTTAGTGGAGCACATAAGTGGTTGCAGCCTTTCTACATATTTACACAAGGAGACTCCAGTTCCAGTTGAGCAGTTGCGCCATTACGTGATCCAGATCTTGTCAGCTCTCGACTACTTGCACAATAATTCAGTAGTGCACAAGGTCCTGTGTGCTTCCAGTGTCCTGGTAGATGCTGAAGGAAATGTCAAGGTCACAGACTACAGCATTTCCAAGCGCTTAGCTGACATCTGCAAAGCTGACGTGTTTGAGCAAACCAAGGTTCGCTTCAGTGAGGATGGTCTTCCCAACAAACCTGGAAAAAAAGGAGATGTATGGCGTCTGGGCTTGCTTCTGCTTTCACTCAGCCAGGGCCAAGTAACCAAGGAATTCCCAGTTGCTGTTCCTACCAGTTTACCTGCTGACTTTCAGGACTTCCTAGAAAAGTATGTTTGTCACATTCCTGTATCTTTTTGTCTTTGATTTTCCTTTTTTTTTCTTTTAAATTTTAACTGTTTTTTTAAAAATAAATAAGTCCTCCTGTGTTGCTAGTTGTAGTTTTTATAGAAGAGGTTGATCTCATGGCTCAGGCTGTTAAGCTGGCATTTGGGAGAGCAGGTTTGGTGCTCTCTTTTTCTGTGCTCTGCCACCAACTGTATATAGCTGTGGATAAGCCATTTAGGGTGTCTTCTGACTCCCATCTGAATGATGGAGGTAATAATTCCTTAAATATAATAAGAACTCTTCCAATATTTATGTCAGACATGAAATTGTTCTCTCTGTGGTTTGCTATCAGGTGTGTTTGCTTGGAAGATAAAGAAAGATGGACTCCTCAGCAGTTGCTGCAGCATAGTTTTATAAACATTCCACGAATAAAAATACCTGTAGCTGAAGAAAATCTAGATGGTAAGGAACTTGGTTCTTCCTGTATTCTGCTAAGTAAGTTGACTACATGCCTGCAGTAAGAAAAATTGAGCTGTGCTACAACTTCACAAGACTGCACAAGTGTGTTACATTAACTAACTTGAAAGGTAGTGTGATCTTTAACTTCTCTGTCCAAGACTGGCTGGAGTGGACTGACTGCTGTTTTTGAGTCTGTAGAAGCAGCTCATGCTTTAAAGAAACCTGTAAACTCATCCACCTCCCGCATGCTGTAAATGTGGACTTAATTTTGCCTTGGAAGATGGTGTTCCAATGTGACTCTTCCTTCTTACATTCTTGTTAAAACCATTCCTTTGTCCAGCATAATTCATGTTAGTAATTAAAAACTGTATAAGATTTATGCTTGTGCTAGAACTTTATGCAGCAGGGCACTTCTGTATTTTAGGGTTTAGTTGCATTTGAAGTTACTTAGGTTTTATCTCCTTCTTGCTCCTTATTTGAGAGTCCCTAGTGCCTTATCCCCATATTGCCAGTGATGGTAGCTTTGTCTTCATTGCAGATTCAGCAGGTATAGATTGCATGGAGACAGTTGTACCCAGCAGTCGGATATCCAGTGCTTCGTTCTTCGCAGAAACACAGAGACAATTTTCACGATACTACAATGAGTTTGAAGAGCTCAAATTACTTGGTAAAGGGGCTTTTGGAGCAGTCATCAAGGTATGCTATAAAAATTGTATCCTCTGTGGGAACCTTTTTGGGGATATGTTTTTCTCTGAAGCAGAACAATATACTCAATGTTTGCATGGTTTTATTTACTGTCTGCTAGTGTGCTGTGCCTGCGTTGAGGTTTTTTACCTGGAATTGAGTAGTCTGAAAAGTTTCTTGTAAGAGGTTGCTGGGAGGCTGGGGAGAAGCCTGTCAGTCTGGGGAACCTTGCATTTGAATTGTAGCATTTTCCAGGTGAAAGGAAGACTTCCTCTTTCGTGAAATTATTCTTCTGCCTCTGTTTGGTAAGGAATATGTAAGCATGTATTTGACTTGAGATTAATTTGAATTTTGCAGGTGAGAAATAAGCTTGATGGTTGCTATTATGCTGTGAAACGTATTCGCATAAACCCTACCAGCAAGCAGTTTCGGAGGATTAAGGGGGAAGTAACGTTACTTTCCCGCTTGAACCATGAGAATATTGTGAGGTATTACAATGCTTGGATTGAAAAACATGAAAGTCCTGTTCCCACTGTGTCAACATCTGGAACAACTGAAGAGAGAAGAATGCCCCCCAAAGCTGGTCTCTTCATCCTTTCTGCTGAGGAGACAAATGATGTGGAAACTAATGCTCCTCCTCCGTGTTTGACAAGTTCTGTTGAGTGGAGTACTTCATGTGAAAGATCCTCCAGCAACAAATTCAGTGGAGCTGATCAGGAGTCCAGTGATGACGATGATGATGGTGATGGCGTATTCTCACATTCAATTCTGTGAGTAGGCTTCGGTATTGGCACTGTAAGGGAGTGTGAGCAGAGTTAGTCTTTCCAAGTTTGTGTCTTGTCATTCTTGTTTCTTTTGTCAGAAGTAGTTCACTGCATTTTTATTCTGTCCCCTTGTTCAAAACCAGTGTATTTGCCAGCAGTCAGAGAGCCAGGAAGAGGAAATTTTCTAGCTAAGAATTGTCAATCTGTGTGGAAAATATTTTGGTGTAGGCTTCTTGAAGCTGTTTATTTGTGCCAGAATGCAGGACTGCTTACCTTATGTTTGACTGTCTTTTCCAGCCTTGAGAATAAAGTTTTGTAATAAAGAATAATTGAAATAATTACAAGTCTTGAAAAATATCAAACTTGCCCCTTTTTGTTTTGGTTTTTATTAGTGTATTCCATACCTTCCTCTGTGTATGGTTCGGTTCTCTCACTCACAGTGATTTTTTTGTATAAGCAAGTAAGTAAACTTATCTCAGTTTTGCTTATTGGATATAGAAATTAAATTTTACTGATGCAAATATATACCTTCCCTTTTAGAACTAGACTGTCAAAGGAAGTGTTTCTTTGCAAGCAGGATGCTTTTCTGGGTATTGTTTTGGTTTGCTTTTTTGTTTAAAGCACATAGAAAGTCTTCAGCAGAAGCTTAGATTTTTTTTTCCCCCAGAATAATTTNAAGGAAGTGTTTCTTTGCAAGCAGGATGCTTTTCTGGGTATTGTTTTGGTTTGCTGTTTTGTTTAAAGCACATAGAAAGTCTTCAGCAGAAGCTTAGATTTTTTTTTTCCCCCAGAATAATTTCCAAATTCTTCAGTAAATATTTATTGGTATGTAGAACTTTTGAGATTTTTTTTCTTTGTTTTTTTAAACAGGCCAACCACAGATTCTGAAAGCGAAATAATTTTTGAAAACGAAGATGAAAATAGTAAAGGTCATTCTCCAGTAAGTGTAAAGTTAGTGAAAGTAAAAATATAATAAAATAGTCTTTGACAAGTAAACAGGTCAGTTGGGAAGTTCTATTTCACTTCTGCTGTAAGTACAGAAACATAACCTTGTATGTCTGTTAGAGTAAGTATTGTGCCATTGTGAGCTGCATCCCATAGAAATCAGTCTGATACAGCAGATCTGGATTCTGTTTCCTAAAGTGTTTATTGAGCTAAATATGAGGGTTTTTTAAGTCATAACCCAGGTTATTGCAAGTTTAACATTTCAATGTGTTTATGATTTAACAGTTAGACACATGGATTACATGGCCTTACACCTCTCAAAGTTGAAATTCTGTTCTACCTTTAGATGTTTTTAACCAATATATCTGTTCGTAGCCACTTTTTAAAGCAGACAAAATACATATTGCTGACAGTCTGATAGAGAGGGGAAGTCAGTATAATGACTAAGGTTTTAGTTGATTTTAAGATTGTCACAGCACTTGCTGTGGACAGTCAGTGCACTGTATCACTAAAAAACTACTGCACACTCTTCTGCAGCATCTACAGTATGTCATTGCCAATCCTAATGATCTGTAAGGTGCTTTTATTCAAAGCTGCATCTCCTTCCTCTTTCTGTTATAATGTACATTGGCATGAAAATGTTTTCAGTATATAATTTAATAATATGGCAGTGCGTTCTTTTCTCATTATACATACACATATATATGTATACACACCGTACCAAAATTGTTGGTTGAGGGCAGGGATTGTGTTATTTATCAAGCAAGCTTTCTATCTTCCAGTTTCGAATCTTATCTTTTTCTCTCTTTTTAATATGACACAGCTTGAGATTTAGGATTCATCTAGGTCTTCCAGAATTCTTTTCCTTCAGTGTCTAATCATGGCAAAATGCTACTCATTTTCACTTTAAGAGTTGGTCACATCTGTTTTTCTGGTTTATTTAGATGCAGTGGTATTACAAAAATGTCATTGTATTATTTTGCTATTTTTCAAACCTATCCATAGAAGCTGAGTTCTCATCAATGTATTCCAGCCATTGAAAAAATAGGAGTATGTATAATAAAAAAGTCTGCACAGCTTCCTGTAGCTAACTGTTCTCTTACTTTTATTGTGATAAAGAATGAAGAAGGTGATGAAAAGAATAGCCATGGAGGAGAAGATGGGACAGGAGTCCTTCAGACAGTGCATTATCTCTATATTCAGGTACAAATGTCCTCATGTGTTAGGTTACCTAAAAGGATACTGTTTATTTCAAGCTGCAGAGACTAACTGCTGATTTTCATGGGAAAAGTAATGCCCTTTAAAAATGCAGATGAGTAAGGTCAGTTCTGTTTTTGCAATAGACTGGTTTTCTGAAGGCTTGGCTGTGCAGTGCACATGGTTTGTTATACTTTCCAAGGCTCTTTATTTGTGCCTGGAGAGAACAAAGTTTTGTAGTGCCATAGTGTGTAATGGGATAACTGGTGTTGCTCATGTACAAGTAAAAGCTGGCAATTCCTAATCTAACCATAGAGCAACCCAACAAGCCAACCTTTGAGTCCATGGCTTTCAAAGCATTCTTTTGCCTTGTGCAAAAGAAGAATTTAAAAAAAGGAGAATATTTGTTGAGAATATCCATCCCAATCCCCAGCCTATAGCTGGTGTTCCTCAGTTTGTTTAATTCCCAATGTGGAGTTGAAGTCTGCCATGCTAAATTCCAGAGGGGAAGTTGTCTTTTGCAGATGTGAAAACTTCCTCATTCTCTTCAAAAGTACAGTATTGTGTATGTACTTTATTTTAACAGAAATCAGTATTCTGTAAAGCCATTGTATGGCTCTAACAGAGGGTACACAATGAAACTCCCGCAGGGTTTCATCTTCAGGCAGTTCTACTGACACCTCCTTTGTGTTAGGAGTTAGTCAACTTTCCCCAGAAGCTATTTATAATACTATATATCATAGCTAACTATTCTGTGGTGATGTGCAATTTTTTATAATGCACTTAATGCTAGAGCTTGTCTGGAAGGAAGTTACAAGTAGATGGAATTAGATTTTAATAAGCTTGTTTGTATGTGTTGTGTATATTCGTAATAAAAGCAGCTAAGATGCCAAGTGCAATAAAGCCAGAGACTTTGTGGTTTGGCTTTATCACATATTATGGCTTGGCTGGTTTCACTTTGTTGTTAATGTTTATGTTAGAGAATGTGCTACTCTGCAGGCTCATACCATTGTCCCACAAAAGGAGGTAGGACACAGAAGTGAATGCATGTTTGTAGCTAAAAGACAGCTCTCAGGAGAATTCCAAATAGCTGAATTTTTTGTTGATACTATTTGCTCCTAAGCTCGGCCAGTAACATGTGTACAGATACAAGTTTCTGATAGTCTCTTTTCTTAACAAAACTGTTCTTTCTTCCCTCTGTCCCCTGTGTATGCACAACTGAAGATGGAGTATTGTGAAAAGAGCACATTAAGGGACACTATTGACCAAGGCTTGTATGAAGATACCAGTCGGCTTTGGAGGCTCTTCCGAGAAATTTTGGATGGATTAGCTTACATCCATGAAAAGGTTAGTAAATATGATAGTTATGATCTGTACATAGTATCTGTGTTATGCCTCTTTCTCTGTGGGTTTCTTCATATTAATTTTGGGGCATTTATTAGCAAGTTTCCTTTCTCTGCCCTTTCCATTATTATTCTGTTCTTGAGGTTTATTATATTTTATCATGAACATGAATTTTATAATGAACCACTTCAGATTTTACCCATTAGTTGTAAAAATTTGACCATCTTTTAAAAACATTGTTAGGTATCTGGTAGCACTGAAAATAGTTTCCAGCTTCTGAGCGACAAACTATAATCTGTCTTCAACACTGATCTTCAGGGACTTAATGCAATAGATTTCCCACTGTAATAAAAGTATGTAATATGATTTTCCAGTCTATTATAAAGGCTTCTATTTTGAATAATGTTTATTGTTTAATATTCTGTGTGTCTTTTTTATTCTCCTCCTGTAACAGGGAATGATCCACAGAGACTTGAAACCTGTGAACATTTTTTTAGATTCAGATGATCATGTGAAAATTGGTGACTTTGGTTTAGCTACAGATTATCCAGCAAATGCAGTAAGTACAGCTTGAAGTGAATTTAAAACCCTTGATTTTGGTGGTGTAATTACTTGAAAAATGCATGTAAAACGTAAGCTAAATGCTAAATGACCACAATGTTTATATGTTGAAAATGCCATAAACTTCTTTTAAATTTCTAAGGTTTTAGAATTTAACCGTGCCCTGCCAACCCAAGTGACAAGAACAGCCAACAGAAGCATTTCACATGTCATTTACAATATGACTCTTTTGCTGATTTCAGGTGGTCTCTAAACAAGAGGAAAATCTCTCAGATGGTTCTGCTGTGTCTGACCCATCAGGTTAGTTTACATTGCAACTTACATTATTTTTAGTTTTACATTATTTTAAGTAAGCATTTATATTCTGTAGTCTTGTATATGCTGTTAGAATTTCCATTTGTTCTTTGAAAATAAAACTTTTCTTTATAAAGGCCTGGGGAGGACCTCCCACCACCAGCCACCAAGTTGGATAACTATGGTATAATCTGGCAGTTTTACTTCCTATCTGAGAATTAATTTGCTTCCTCTGCTAGCCTTCTGCCATAGATCAGTGCTTTCCTCATGGTGAGATACATAGCCTGTATATGTTTTCCATCTGCATGTATTCTCTTGCACATGTAGGACAGTTTCAAGACTTCAGTGACCTTGGTTGGTTGGTTTGGTTTTTGTTAGAGTCTGAGTATGGTGTTTTGAGGGAATTTAAGTACATGGTATGTTTAAAGACAAATGTAATGGCAGTGAAATTTAGTTGTTCCATTTGTGTGCTGACCTACTACAAATCCGTAAAGCAATAGACAGGTTTAGCTACTACAGATAGATGCAGATACTTGACATGTGAGGGTAAGAACTGTCTGTTTGTCAAAGTATTCTCAGCTGGGTCTCTCTCAGTAAGGACTGCACTCCCACCTCGAAGAAAGAGAACATGAATGAGTTTTTTCTTGACATGGATGCTGCATTTCTCTCCCACTTGCTTGAAACTGGTGCTCTCATCTTTTGCCACATAGGTAACTTGACAGGGATGGTTGGCACTGCGCTGTACGTCAGCCCAGAGGTCCAAGGAAGCACTAAATCTACATACAATCAGGTAAGGTTGGAGTAGACTTCATGAAAAGGTAGCATGGAATCTAAGATGTACCGGGTATGATTTGGGTCATTCCTCCTTGACAAAGATGAGTTCCGTGTGGAACAGCAAGTGGTTGACTCCTACATTAACCAGGGGAATTCAACATTCCTTCAAGAGGAAACCAAGGATAGAAGGATGTGGGCAAGTCAATTTTTCTGCCTGTGCTTGATCATTACCAGATGCAAGTAACTTCAAGTCGAAAGCATGTAATCATGGAGGACCTTTGTAACTGAATAGGATAGAAATCTTACAGTCTTTAGTTAATGTAGTAAAGGGTATATTGCTGTTCTGGATTTCTAGACTGTGACTGTGGGACATGAGGGTGTATTTTTTCCGTAAAAGAGAATCCTACTTATATGCAGAGACAAACTGAATTTCAAAGCAAGAAAATGTTTTCAAAGTGGGAGTCATAGAATTATAAAATGGTTTAGGTTGAAAGGGATCCCAAAGCTTATCCAGTTCCAACACCCTGCCATGGCCAGGGAGACCTTCCACTAGACCAGGTTGCTTCAAGCCCCTTCCAACCTGGCCTTGAACACTTCCAGGAATGGGGTATCCACAACTTCTCTGGGCAACCTGTTCCATGTCCACAGTAAAGAATTTTTTTTTCTAATATTCTGTCTAAACCTACCCTCTTTCATTTTAAAGCCATTGTCCCTTGGGCTATCACTCAATGAGATTGTAAAAAGTCCCTCTCTGGCATTCTTGTAGCCTTTCAGTACCCTTGAGGTACTGAAAGGCTGATCTAAGGTCTCCATGGAGACTTCTCTCCANTACAGTCTTTAGTTAATGTAGTAAAGGGTATATTGCTGTTCTGGATTTCTAGACTGTGACTGTGGGACATGAGGGTGTATTTTTTCCGTAAAAGAGAATCCTACTTATATGCAGAGACAAACTGAATTTCAAAGCAAGAAAATGTTTTCAAAGTGGGAGTCATAGAATTATAAAATGGTTTAGGTTGAAAGGGATCCCAAAGCTTATCCAGTTCCAACACCCTGCCATGGCCAGGGAGACCTTCCACTAGACCAGGTTGCTTCAAGCCCCTTCCAACCTGGCCTTGAACACTTCCAGGAATGGGGTATCCACAACTTCTCTGGGCAACCTGTTCCATGTCCACAGTAAAGAATTTCTTTTTCTAATATTCTGTCTAAACCTACCCTCTTTCATTTTAAAGCCATTGTCCCAATGACCTTGTAAAAAGTCCCTCTCTGGCATTCTTGTAGCCTTTCAGTACCCTTGAGGTACTGAAAGGCTGATCTAAGGTCTCCATGGAGCCTTCTCTCCAGGCTAAACAATTCCAACTCCCTCCGCCTTTCCTTGTGCGAGAGGTGCTCCATTCCTTTAATCATCTTTGTGGCCCTCCTCTGGCTCCATGGACTTGCTCCAGCAGATCTATGTTCTCCTTATGCTGGGGGCCCCAGCGCTCCAGGTGGGATATTGTGAGGGTGGAGTAGATTGGAGGAATCACCTCCTTCAACCTGTTGGTCACACTGCCTTTGGTGCAGCACAGGATGTTTGGCTTTCTGAACTGTGAGTGCACTGATACATCATGTTGAGAGTCTTGTCAGCCAACACCTCCAGATTCTTCTCAGGGCTGCTCTCAATCCGTTTTCTGCCCAGCCTGTATTTGTGCTTGGGATTACCCCAACACATGTGCAGGACCTTGCACTTGGCCTTGTTGACCTTCATGAGGTTCACACAGAC
>VYXF01002162.1:702006-712393 GCA_013397295.1 Polioptila caerulea | reverse complement strand
TGGGGGGGAGGGTTATGTGTGTGTGAGACTGCCAGAAGTGGAAATTTGGATTTTGAAATAAGCCATTTCAAATTTTAATTATTGTTATTTGGGGAAGCTGGGGTTTAGTGTTCAGTGTTTTTGTCAGTGATTCTGCTGTGGGACCGAGCATTAAATGTTCACCTCATTCTTGTAATGGCTTTTCTTTTATTGATATTGGGTGCACTGCATTCCTTTGTAAAATTACGCCAGTCATTTGGAACCTTTTCTTAGTTTCAGGGAACAGTGATGTAAAATACCAAATTTCTTAGTCTTAACAACCAGTCCTTCAAAGTCATAAGTGAGTGTTTGACAATTTATGTGCACATCTCATTATCCTGTCAGATTCTGGAGGTTTTCAGAAGCTTTTTAATCCCTGTACTACATTGATTTTAGCTTATTAATATTTGTGAATTTTCTGTTTCTTGATACTTGTTGTATAAAGAAATACTATAAACTTAAATGATGTGTTTGCATTTTAGGTGTGTTTGAATCACATGGAACTCTTGTAGTGCCTAATGTTAGTGTTATAGCTCCTGAAAAATTATCTGCCAGTGCCAGGCGTCGTCAAGAAATTCAGGTACACACACATCAAATAAGTATTCAGAAGTAATTCTTGCAAGTTAAGGAATGATAGAATTCATACTTCCATTATCACCTAACTTAAACAAATTCATCCTGTTTGTTCTTTATTCATAAAATAGACTAGGAACAACACAAATGGTTGAAGGCAAAGACCACCCTTTTTTAACAGTTTGGATGTTAGGGATTATCTGTGACATGGTGGCTCAGCTATCATTGTGCATATGTATTAGAATCTTACTTTTCTAGGATCTGTGGTTCTGGAACCTCCCTTTTCTTCTTCCTCCCTAAATGCTGAAGTGGGTTAAAGGTTATCATGGTTTAACCCCAGCCAGCAGCCAAGCTCACACAGCTGCTTGCTCACTCCCCCACCAGTGGGATCAGGGAGAGAGCCAGAAAAACCCCTGGATTGAGACAAAGACAGTTTGACAGGGAAAGCAGAAGCTGTGCACACCAGCAAAGCCAAACAAGGAATGGATTCAGTGCTTCCCATGGGCAGGCAGGTGTTCAGCCATCCCCAGCAGAGCAGGGCCCCATCATCTGTAATGGTGAATGGGAAGCAAACACCATCACTCCAAATGCCCCCCCTTCTTCCTTCTTCCCCCAACTTTATATACTGAGCGTGATGTCACATGGTCTGGAATGTCCCTTTGGTCAGCTGGGGTCACCTGCCCTGGCTGTGTCACCTCCCAGCCTCCCATGGCACCCTCAGCTTCCCTGCGAGTGTGGCCATACAAAAAGCAGGAAAGGCCTTGGCTCTGAGAGTTATCAAACAAGTTACATTTTTTTAAAAGAAGTAGTCTATGCAGCAATGGGGGAAGATGTTGGAAAATTCTTTTAACTTTAGTACAGTAGTGTTTGATCCTTACATCTGTGGCTAATAGTCTTGTACCAGTTATTGCTTCCTTACTTATCTTTATCAGTGATTAACTGCTCAGCAGTAACACAAACATCTGTTATCAATCCCGTGTTCAGCAAAAATCCAAAACATAGCCCCATACCAGCCACTGTGAAGAAAGCTAACTCTACCCCAGACAAAACTAGCACAAAGGTGCAAGCTCATCATACTTCTAATTTGTAGTATGTTTGTAAAAGATACTTGATGTATTTCACTTCATTATGTTGTCTCAAACTTAAGGCCTAAAAAAACCTGTGGATTTTAAAAAACACACAAAAAACCCCAAACCAAAACAATAACAAAAAAAACCTACAATCCTGCCTAAAACATGATACTATAGTAATGTAGAAAATATTCAGTGATGCTAGAAAGAAATGTCAGAGTTTTCTTGGTTAGCATTATTAGCCTCAAGCTATTTAGAGTATATGGTAAAACAGAACTGTAATTTTATCCCCTTTTCAGTCCAAACTTGGATGTGCAACAAAAAAATCTCCCCAATTAATTGTTCTCAGAACCCAAATAAAGAAGTACAGTTTCTTTACCCAAGTAAAGAAGTTTACCCTCTGGGCTAAACAAACTTAATGTTTTCAGGTTTTGAATATGTAAAAAGCAACGTTTCCAAGGTACAAAAGACAACATAATGCAAGGCTGCAACTACATTAGTAAAGTGCTACTTTTGCAGGACCACTAGCTTGCTCTGAAAAAAGCTCTTATATGGCCTGACACATATTTTGCTCTGGCTTTCAAAAGCCACCCTCCTTCTTTAGCTGGAGGCGATTCACTGCACCCAGTCACAGGTTCTCACTTTCCTTTGAAAGTTATCTAACACCCAGAAACAGAGGGCACTTTTCACTAATTTTGCAAGCATCCACATTGTTCTGTCTGCTTTAGCACCTTATCAAGTGTGTACCATTGCTTCAAGAGTGTCTCAGCCCCAGTCTCCTTCCTCTCATTAAGGATTATTGTGAAAATTTTACTGAAAACTATATTAAACATTTGTTTAAATACAATACATCTTGTTAGAAGCAGCCTTTTTTGTTCTCATCTATGCAACATGAAATCAATGTCCCCAACCTCTGTTACACAAGCTGTGTATTTTACTTTTGCCCATCTTTTGTTCCCAGGTACAAACAAGACTTCAGACATTCATTTCTAGCCTGCAACAGAAAACAAGTGAGATTGAGATTTTAGCAGTAAGTATTTGGCAGAAGCCTGAATTAATTCTGAATTCTTAATTGCAGTGGATGATGCTGTTCCTCTCTGGAACAAACTACTGCCAATTGTCTCACTTCAGCAATAACCAAATGAATCAATCTTCAGGTTAAATAAGATCCCTGATCTGTTTCTCTGATACTGAAAGTATCTCAAATTGTGTGTATGGGACAGTTGCATGGAATAAAATTTAACAAGCATTTAGGTGTAAGCTCTTAAGCTGTAATTACACCAACTGCTGCAGTAGATGCAATAACTTGTTCCTGCCAGATTTGCACTTCCATTTAAGCCAACAGAGCTCTTGTCTGTATACAACTTTTAGACTTCACTGACCATGTCACGAAGGACTTTAAAATGGTATGCTTTTCAGGAAACACAACTGCTTATTTGCCTGCACCTATGTGCAGCTTTCCATAATGGAATCTGTCATGAACAGTTGAACAGGTTTTAATCATTTTAAACTAAGTTCCCAGTTTTAGCAACAGGAGTGCTTCTCTGGAAGTCACAAAGTCTGACTCCCTTCAGTATAACTGCTCATCTCTAGTTGGCAAACTGCTAAGAGAGAACTGTTAAGTATTGATTTCTTGGTATTTTTACAGGTTGATCTGCCAAAAGCAACTGTGATACACTTCCTATCATTAGAGGTAAGCAATCAAGTATTGTTGTTAGAACTCTAACTGAATACAATAGATGATAAATTCTGTTCCAAATGAAATGAAGTGTAAAATTCACCCATTCCAGATTTCTCTTTGAAGTTTGAATTAGGTTGAAAACTTAAAAGGATTTTTTAACCCAGGGAGCTTGAGTGAGAAAAGACTTTTTGTGAAATGTCCAATTTACACAAGACAACATTAGGAAGTCCTAATCCAAAGCTCTGAGTGTTTTTTCCTCAAGAATAATTATCTAAAATTAAATCTTAACTGCACTTTTTTAGAAACCAATAAGCATTAATAGCAGTTTAAACAAAGGTGTTTCTTGAAGCTCGTAATGAAGGAGAACTCAAAATACAGAGGCAATTGTTTCAAGTACAGTAGCTGAAACATCCATTAATGAAGCCAAGATATAAAGGGGATGTATATTTTATTGACACCTTTAACAACTCAGGAACTGGTCAATGGTACATGAAAGATGACAACACCAAAGACGTTCTTCTTTTCTCCAGTGACAGCGCTAGCTTGAGACAAATGGATGCCTCTCCACCCCCTAAAAAACCCAAACTCAAGAATTGCATCCTACTGGAAGTGCATTTAGTACTTTCATACCTTTTATCTGAAGCAGTGCTTGTCTGGTAATCAAAACCCAGTGAAACATTTCAAAGATTTTTCAAAATACTTAGTTCATCCAGTCTGTAGAAATCGTGGGGGTAGTTTATCACCTTTTACTTTGAAAAAATTTAAATACATATGCACATGATCAGCCTGCATCATTCACATGGCTGATCACCATTACATCAGTTACTGTATTCCCTCCAGCACTGCCAAGCTGACACAGCCCTTTTCATTGCTTATGCCTTTTTTAGCACTGAAATGTGTTAAGAAACTGATCACTACATTAACACTTTTTCTTAAATAAATCAAGTTGCAAGTGTTGTTGACATTCGTAATGTTTGAAAGCTGTTTAATTAAAGAGCATTGACATTATACAGTATTCAGAAGGCTGCATCCTACTGGGAGAAGTATTTCCTTCACAAAAGAATGTTAAGACTAGCATAGTTCCTTGTTAATTTTTTTTTCTTAGCTTGATGGAGATAGACAAGCCTTTGATGCTACTGTGAGACAATTGATGTCACGATGGCCAAAGCAGAGATCTTCATATTTACAAGCTATTTGTGATGAAATTTACAGTCTCAAAATGGAAAAGAGGTAAATTTGTTAAGCTCTTAGGGTTGCATAAACTGCCTCAATTTTTCTCTGTATTCAAACTAGAAGCTGCTCCAAACTTGTCTTCAGCTTTCCCCTCTCTCTAAGGCAAAAAGAAATACTCAGGAAATGTGTATAGTTCATTCAAAACTATAGCAGTGGTCACTAACCCTTACTGATAAAATGTAAATTCTTGGCCATGTAAATTCTTCATTTTTCTGAACCTTTTCAAAAAGCTCTAGAATGTATTGCCACTTTCATCTCACTTGCTGCTGTATTAATAAAAATGAATAGCTGACAACTGCAGTCAGATATCCTGCTATACAGAGTACATATACTTCTATGTATGTAAATACACACGTATGTGTAATATACACATACATACTGCTACATGAAGGGACTAGGCTTGTCTTAAAACTCATGACCACATTTCATTCTTCCTGCTTTGAAATAATGTGATGGTAAGTCAGGCACAGGTGAGAGAGTGCCCAGTTTCATACTAACATGATGGATGCTCTGCACACATCCAGTATGTCCAGTTTTAAGCCTCAAATTGTCAAATGTTGCATGTACTGGTCCACTTCAGACCTGAGTATTTATGCCCAGTTATGGGTTTAATTTCATTTTCTTAAACCTTTGTTCCACTTGAAGGTATGACTTAAACTTTAAATAAACTTTGGTTCCTTTTTCTTAGATGCACCAAAATTGCTGCAGCTTTGCTGTTTACTAAGGCAGCTAAATATCAAGCTAAGCATTTTTTTTGTTCATGGGGCTTACAAGGCTGTGAACAAAACCCAGATAGTATTCCATACAATGCTGGGTATGAATGTAATAGTCCCTCTCTTCCTCTTCTATCTGGGGCCTGAGCACTACTCTACCCATAAGCCTTCAGATCACTGAAGTGAAAACTGAACCAGCAAGATCAGTGGAAGGAGGATGAGGGGAAAATTGCAGTCACAGCCAAACAAACGAAAACTTAGTGATTTTTCTACTAAATCTTTGCTATCTTATTGTGAGGATTTGTCATGGGAATTGCAGCATTCAAACCTGCAGGTTCAAAATTTTAAAATTCTTTTTTCCTTCCCTTTGCAGGGTTCCTGCACTTATCCTGTACAGTTACCGAGATGAATACAAGGTTTTGTTTTAGTACTTACAGCATCTTTTATGGGATGCTTCTACAAATGGACAACAGCATTTTGTCAAAAGGAGTATCAAAAAGCTGTAGTAATGCAAGACAGGCAACTAGTGCCTTTTTCTGTGTCCAAATTGCATTTCATGTACAATATTGTCCTGGTTCTGGCCAGGACAGGGTTAGTATTTGCTGTAGATAGGAGGAGGCATGGCTAGGACCCAGAGGTTGATCTGTACCACCTCACCCTTCCAGGTCCCTTCCAGGTGAGCACAGCATGGCAGAGGGAGCAGTTGGGTCGTGCTGTTTCTGTGGACTCACTCATCTTTCCCATACTCTCTGCCACTGGTATTGTTGCTGTTACTGTTTTCTTATCTCATTGCTGTTTCCAGTAAATTCTTACCTCAACCTGTGCTCTCTACTTTCTGTGCCTCCCAATTCTCCTCTCCAGCCACCAGCAAGTGGAGGGGGTAGTGAGTGGCACATGGATTCAACTGGAGGACTAAACTGGAGAACGACATTCCTAAACCATGGCAAATACAAAAATAAATGCTTTCAGAATGTGGAAGCAATTGTTTTATAGGCAACTAAGGAGCAAGCCTGACTATAGCCACACATAGGTATTACCATGTAGTTCTTGCCCCTTATGCTACACCAATCAGCTGTACAGATGTAAAACTAATTCTTTTTTAGTTTCAGAATGCTGTTAATGCAACAGTACTACTGCAACAAGAAATGTCAGTTCTAGAATTATGAAAGAATTAATAACCTTTAGCAAATTGTTTTAAACATTTTTGAGGAGTTTTTATGTAATAAAAACTGCTGAGCCTTATTGAAATACCCATTACAAGCCTTCTGTGTCATTTTTGGTTGGGTTTTTTAACCTACTGTTTTCATTTATATAAATTTAAATATAAACATAAAATATGGTAGATTTCAGGCAGAGAGCTGTTAGAAGCCCAGCTGCCTGTGCTTGTCCTGTGTGTACTTTTGCCTTTAAATCAAGCAGCAGCTTCTGCAAGATGAAGATCTGATAAAAGAAAATGCGTTTCAGACCTGCACAACCTAAACCAAAGACTTGAAACAGTGACCTGCATGTGCTTGAGGCATAACCAAAGTTTTGAACTAACTGTCTTTACCAGAGTTGTCAGATTAGGTTTGAAGTTGAAGTCATAGTAATAAGTATTATAATTACCTTCTTGAAGCTAAACTGTAACACAACCTCATCAGGAAGAATTAAGCTGAGAAATTATGATTTACAGCAGCCATAGTTAACTATATATTATATTTCACATCAAAACACTGGCTGAATATGCAGAAATGTTAAGGATTTCTGGCAGTACACTGGTGTTTACCCACCCTCCCTCCCCACTTGGTACCGTTTGTTTAAATAACTTACACCTCTTTCATTCTCTAAGTTAAATGATTGCCATTTGCAGGCTCATTACATTAATAAATATCTACTTGTTTTTTCTTCTCTTTTTTGTAGTAAAGATGGCAAAGTTAAAACATGTAGAGGTAACTTGCAAGACAAACCAAAAAACTTCTGAGAACTGTGAAGGTTCTAGCAGCAATGCCCAAAGCAGCAGCAGCAGCAGCAGAGAATCCTAAAGGCATAGATAACTGTGCCATTCCTAGCAGTTCACTAAGACGAGTCACATCAGTCATTACACCCAATCCATTTCTCATTATGTTTAATAGGATCGATTACATATTTACTTTTTACATCTGCTCACATGAAGGAAGGAAAAGTCTGATCCCTGAATATATTGAAGGATGGTGTTTTTAAAAATAAAACGTTTACGTGACATGAGCATTTTTAAGCCATGTCTGAAGGGAACATGATGCAGTCTCCTACCCTCCCCCCACCATGAGCCCAGATCAGAGCAGCTGGAGCAGCAGGGAGTGAAGGCTCTGCAAAAACTCGAGCACTGTGCTGGCTGCCTTGGGGATATCTGCACTGCATCATGTAGACATGGCCCTCAGATTAAGACAGAAACAGGAAAGCAGCTGTTCCTGATAATATGTTGGCACCTGCTTTCCCTAGAACTACTGAGGTTCACCTATAAAACTGGGCATCTGTCACTGAGGCTCCTGCTCCAGTCCTGTTTTGCTTCTGGTACGGAGCATTTCTCTTCACCCTGTGCTACCCCCCAGACAGGTTTTACACTGCAGAGTAAACAGCAGCAGTGTAAGTACAAACCAGCTGAGTGTAAAGCTATTTCAGTATAATGCTGTCCATACTCCTACCATAGAACCCAAAGAAAGCACCTCTGCTCTCAGTTTAAACAAAAGTACTGATCACATCCCAGTATCCTGCTGGAAGGAAAGCCAAAGACAAGTGGTAACTCAAAAAGAAATGGACTTTGCTTTGAGCAAGGGTCAAGTCTATTATAGTGATAGCAGCACACTGTCCTATCACTGTGTTGCTTTACTCTTCTTGGCCTTGCTTTTCTTGTCTTTCTTCTTCAAGCCATCCATGTTAGCTCTTAGCAAATTTGAATATGCCTGAAAGAACAATTAGAACCATTTAAGAGAATCCCAAATACTTAAATGACAATATGCAAGAGATAACATGCCAATTATCTGCATTTTCCCAGAGAATCATGCTCCTACACGTTGCACCAGGAAAGTACTGTACAAGGTTAGATAAAATCAATTGAGATTTTTAAAAAACAGATAAATGGGTAGTTTAAAAATTAAGATTAATGGGTAGTCTAATTTAGTTTCTGAGCCAGTTCAACATGTTCACAGCTGTCCAGTGCTTTCTACTACTTAGAGAAAAGGAGGATGAAAGACATAAAAAACTTACCATCTGGAATTTATTTACTTCCTTTGAGCTCACCTACAAAAGTAATACTGGAGGTTAACCATGAAAACTCTGACTTCTATTACAGACCAAGTATCAGTACACATTTACCCACCAGTTACCATCTGGTCTTTTTGGTAGCAGTTGGATCAACTTTTATCACCTTCAGTGGTCAATGTGCTGTACTGGTACGTCATAGAACTTGATTCATTTAGAAAATGGAAAATGCTCCTTGATTAACAAAACTCTCTACAGGCCATTAATTCCCAAGTCACAGGTTTTCAAATGGGAAGAATGTGAAAAAGCATTAAAGAAAGGATTTATTCACTTGTGGGGCCATAAAAATGCTGCAGCTCAGATTCTGAACTACTTCTCAAAGTAACATTTTTCCTTGTGTCAAATCACAGAGCAGAGCTGAAGTCAGCTAAAGCCTTTCCCAATCCCCCATTCAAACTAAACACACCTCACGATTCCAACTTTCAGTTAACATTTTTGCTAGTTTCACTTAAAATATGGACCATTAAATCAAGAACACACAGAGCAACTAATCTTTCTAACTTAGCTTAGAAGTTGTCACTTACCACTGTGCTAATTTTCTTCTTTCCATCAGTTGCTCTTAAGAGACACTTGTTGTCTGCTGGTTCAAAAGTTTCTACGTGGCCTTTGCGTGGAACTGGTTTTGTTCGGCCATCATCTGTTGAGAGAAAGAGTTTTTATTCTTATTTCATTAAAATCAACAGATGCCTTCTGATGTGAGATGTTAAAAACTGCTTATGAGCAGATCTGTAAAACACCCTGGAATTTCAGACCAACTGAACTAACACTGCTGCCAAATGGCTCTTACTCTAGAATCCCAGAAGGATCTGTTCTGTAAAATGTATCTGCCTGAAAAAATGAAGTAAATCCTCCCCCCAAGGTGCTGTATGCCACACCTGCTCGACCAGCAGCATGCTTTAAATGCACGTCACCCTGCTGCTTGATACATGGCCTCTCCAGTAGAGCCAGCTAGCCAGGAACCAGAGGAACCAAACACACAAAAACGACATCACAACTCTCCTTTTACAGAAACTAATGATTTTCACTTACTGCTCATCAATCAGAAAGCCCCAGTATTTCCTGCAGTTTGAAATACAATCTTACTCAAAGGTTATTAGTACTAATAGTACTAGTACTGTTAGTCCTACAGCTACTAGTTGTAGAACTAGCAGTAATACTGGTACCATCAGTGCTCCAGCTGACAGGTTTGTCCCTATGGCCGCTCTTCTCTTCAGATACCCTGGATTACAACTGCATCGCTTAGAATACCTGGTGACACCAGTCAGATTTATAGAACGCCTCTTTAATCCAGTAACAGACTCAAAACTTACATTTCTTCAGCGTTATGAAAACGCTCCCGGAAGTCCTGCACTTTTGGAAGAGCCGGGTAAGCTCCGTCAGGAACTGCAAGAGAAAGAGACGGGCCCGTGGCTGGGAGCCTCCACACGAGCTCCGAGCTCCGCTCCCCGCGCAGCGCCGGCCTGGCCCGGCCTCCCTCCCACCCGCGGGAGGCAGCACCGAGGACAGGCGAACTCGGCTTTCCCCACGCTGAAGCTGCAGGACACGAAGTCCCTCCCAGCCGGGGGCGGCCCAGCCCGCGGTTCTGACTCTGAACACGAACTCTGAGCCCCCCCGGACCTCCCGCGGCCCCGGCGCTTCTGCCTCGCCGAGACAGAGTCCCCAGGGACCGCGAGGCCCGCTCCGCTCCGCTCCCCTCCCCCGCAGCGGCTCCCACGCCGCCGGGGCCGGCGCGGCCCGGCATCCCCGCGGGGCTTTGCGAGCTGCCCTTCTCTCCCTGCCTGTCCCGCTGGCTCCCTCCGCGGCGGCACTCGGGGCTCGCCCCC
>VYXF01002162.1:624080-701925 GCA_013397295.1 Polioptila caerulea | reverse complement strand
TTCCCGCCGGGCCGCGCACCCGCACCTGCTCGCTCTCCAGCAGCACCATCCTGCTCCGCTCCGGAAGGGCCGCGAGCGCACGCGCGGCGGGGGCAGCGCCACGTCAGCGGCCGGCGGGGCGGGCCCGGGAGCCCCGCCCGCTCCTGGGCCGGGCCCGCCGCGGTTCCAGCGGAACCCAGCGCGGTTCCGGCGCCCCGCCCACTCCTGGGCCGGGCCCAGCGCGATTCCAGAGGCCCGCCCGCTGCCGGGGCCTGGAGCCCGCGTTCCGTGGCACACGTGCCCCGCTGTCCGTGGACGGGCCCCGGGAGTCGCTCGCAGGCTGCACCTGGAAGCGGCCCGGCGCCCCCAATGGAAAGGGCCCCGCTGAAGGGTGGGGTTTGAGACTAAAGGACCCAGACCCTGGGATTTGTGCAAAAACAGCGGAGGGGTAACCTGCGCCTGGCAGGGCTGAGAGAGCGCTTCGGGCCCCTGACACTTGGCGCTCCTGAGGGGTGGATTCTGTAATGGGAGTTTTCTGTCAGGCCCATGACGGTGCAGGAGCACACAGAAGTAGCATGTGACCGAGTGCCTTTTCGTGTTTATCACTAAGAAAATAGATCTATTTTTCCTCCATAGACCTAACAAAAGTGGAAGATAATGCCTTAGAGATTAAAAGGAAAAACTGCTCTCAGGCTGATAGGTGCTTGAGTCCCTGATGAATTCATACTGTTTATTTATGGGCTCTGGTCTACGTTCTAGACAGAACTGAAATTATCATTCTCATGGCGGGGGTGTTGTCTCGTACATGAAACAGCACGTGAAAATCAGAAAGCCTCGTCATTCCGCAAGTCCTTTAGAGTCCGCAATTACTCGCGGCCCTTCTGCAGGTTCAGCCGGAGGCAGTAGAGGGTGCTGTGATTGCACACACAGAAATGAAGCTGCCTGAAGAACAACAAATACCGAAGGAGCAGGTCACTGCAACACGGTCATGGTTTATGAAAATCTACCAGGTTATTAAGGTAATTCCATTATGTTAGAGTCTAGGGAAGTGCAAAGATCCAGCACTACTTTTCCCACATCGTGGATGGCATCATCCGCCTGATGCTTTTGCACTTGTATTATTTGCAGTTGAGGAGGAAAGACTTCAGTAAAATAAATTCTGTTGTTTCTCATGGCATTAAAAATCTCATTAAAAAGGAGGAATATGTGTTATCGAAGCCTCCTGGAAACAAGCATTCTAAGGGGTCTCCATCAGTGCTGTGGTTGGAAGTACTGCTCGGCCATAGCCCCGTCGAAGTGCAGTCAGTGATGGGTGACTGTCAGCTTGCAGACAGTGAGCACAGCAGGCGAAGATGGGTGGATGCATGGAGTCACTGCTGACACGTACTTTCTCTAACCCTGCCCGGTTGCTGGAGAAGTCGTAACACACTCCTGACTACAAGAGGTTGTTTTGTCAGAAATAAGAGCAGGGTTGTGTTTTCAAGAGAGCCCTGAACATGGACAATGTAAGAGTGTTGCAGGTTTTTATAGGCAACTTGTGAAAGAAGAGCAGAAATGGAAAAACTAAAACAATTGCAACATATTCCCCCTTGGAAACTACCATGGTCACAGGCACTCGAAGGCAGTACACTTCCACTCATGCTTGCCAAAAGAGAAGATGGGTGGTCTCGTAGCAGGGACTACAATTCTCATGTGAATTCTGACTGTTGACTTCACCAGACAAGTCTTGTGTTGCCATGAACTGCTCTCCTAACTTCTCTATGCCACAGCTCTTTACAATAAAGGTGGACAAACATGATAAGTAGTTATTCTCTTAAACCTTTGACACAGCAAAAAGCATCCGTGCCTGTGGGAAGGACAGCCCAGAGGTTTTTTCCCTCCATCCCGCCCTCTGTTCGGTGCCACCCCCGAGGCACCTCGCTGAGGTGAACCTTCAGGATGCCGTGGGCGGTAACCTCAGTGTAACCTGTAGTGGTGCACATCTTGATGCAGCTGAGGTGTCAGTAGCAGTGTAGGTGCCACATCAGAGACTGGACAAAGACACAGGGCATCCACCTCTCCAGGCAGATTCCTTGCAGGAATCTGTGACACTAAAGCTCTGGTTCTGCTGTGTTGTTCTGGAAGAAGGGACAAAGAGGAAACTGCTGTGAAGAACTCCAGAGAGTTACATGAAGTTTATGTTTTTCAAATCTGTTGTTTTATCAGCAATTTTTGGGAAAATATATTTGTCTCACTGCTAATAAAAGAAGTGGCTCCACTGAACTGCTGAATTTCTTTCCACAAGAAAGAAGGAGGATTTTTTTTTTCATGTGTGCATGTGTGTTAGCTTATCTTCCCGATCTTGAAGTTGTTTTTCAAGCCAGAATGTCACAATTTAATTGGGGGAGAAGCCTTAATCACAACTTGCAAACAAGGTGAAAATGGAACATTTTTAACGATTCCTTTCCAAAAAATAGATGGAACAGGGGAATGCTGACAGTGCTTTACTTTTGCCAAAGGCTGCCAACACTCCGAGGGAATAAGCTATTCAGCTGGCGAAAAAGTGCTGAACAAACACTGAAGGAGCTAAAGGGATACTCCCAATCATGATATACTCGCTTTTCACTCTATCTCCTGCCCCAGTCTGATGTCTTTCCCCTCACCTCCTGCCCTCACAAAAAAAAAGAAAAATAGGAAAAAAAAAAAAGAAAAAAAAGAAAAGAAAAAATAAGAAAAGACAGGTTGGATTAAAACAGTAGCAAGAGGAATTGGTGGATCCTGAGAGCTGGCAGGGGTATTCGTATTTTGTAACCTGATCTGTCATGTGACCTGGGCCAGGCAATAAAAATAAGTCTCCTACCAGCCCTCCTGTTTGCTCAACTTTATTATATGGTGTCAGTAGAGAACTACTTTTTTTTTTTTTTTTTTTTTTTTTTTTTTTTTTTTTTTTTTTTTTGGCAAAAATTTAGCAAATGAAGCCACCTGAATCATTAAATCCTGAAGGAAATCTGGCAGAGAACTGGAGGAGGTTGTTGCTGCGCTTCCAAGTTTTCCTGGAAGCAAGCATGTACTGTAGAGAAAAGGAGAAGGTGAAATCTTCTCTCCTAAATGTGGTGGGAGGAGCAGGAAGCAGAAAAACAAAACTATTAGAAGTAAATTAAATTCTTGACCAACCTCAGTAGAGGTTGGCAAGGATCTTTTCAAATTAACCAGCAAAGATTACTACTCGTTATGGACTAGCACACACACATATTCAGCTGCTGCACACCACAGTGAGCAGAAATGTAATAACATACTGTAAATTACAGTTTGCTCACCACAGTGCTCAAGATGAGTTAATAACAGATAATGGCCCACAGTTCACAAGTGGATCATTCTGGTAAATCTCTTTGATCTGTAAGTTCAAGAATACCACGTCAAAGTATAGCTATGCACAGGAAAAAGAGTCAGTGTTAGAGCAAAAGCCCAGTAACAGTCTCCCTCCCCCTTTACAAGTCTGTCATTAGCACTGTAAAAGCAGAGATGCACACCTCACTGCCTTACTGGCCTCACCAAATCTGAGATTAATAGGCAAAGGAAAAGCCTTCTCGAGCCAACATTTAACAGAGGCTGGTTGGGCAGAAAGACTATTAACCCTGGAATAGCTACCAAAACATCCCTAAGCCCTGTGCCAGGGGAGTTAAGAAGAAAAGTTTTAACAAGAGGAAGGAACAGTTATTCCTTTTTTCTAGTATTAGGTGGATTCCCAACAAAGCAATCAGTTGGTTTCATTTGTACAGGTGAATGTCAGTCCTGAGATTGGGTCTTAACCTTCTTTTTAAGTGGCCCTTGTGAGAAGAGATAAAGGGCATGCAAGGGGACAATGATCAGAGACCTGTTGATCAAGATAGATACAGAGGCACAAATCAGTGTAATTTGCCTCATCAGCTAGTAACCCTGAAAAAGAGAAAGATTCTGAATACCTTATAGATTTCAACAGAGAACTGAACGAGGCATTTTAGGAAAAGCTTTCTGAGACCACATAATGCCACCAGAAAGCTGCTGAGAAGCTTCTCCTGGTGAGAAGGCCAACTTCCAAAGAGAAAATCTTCTCAAGGAACAGGTTATGTCTTAGGAACCAATTTGTTTACCCTAAGCTCTTCCCTAAGCATTTCTGTTCATTTTAGTGAATCTCTCCTATTCTATTTAATACCATGTCATATTTACACATAATGAGTTTCAAGACAGGTAAGGTTTAAGTGTAGCCTTGAGTTCAACAGACACTGACTGTCATTGTGTAATAGCAATGTTGACGGTGAGGGAGATATTTTGTGAGGGAGACCAGGAAATAGATATGGATACATTTCTTAGAACTCTAATGCACCACGTTACTATTGTAGTGCAAATCGAAGCCTATCTGAGTGAGACACAAAAAGATTGTTGGAAAAGGCCTACATGGTTTTGAAGTACCATTCAGATTTTAGAAAGTTGCCCTGTCAAGTAAGGTATATATTTACTATATTATGAAGTGTCTCACACATGCTTGAAGTGGTTTTGTGACAATTCCTCATCTCACAAAAAATGGGGGGGAAAAGGCTGGAAGAAAAGCACAGATGCAGAGTTGTTCATCTGTGCAAGTGATGGTGTTGTCTGTGCGAAGGGGACCCTGCAATGGCATTATGTACTGAATCCATGAATAATGCTGTAGCACTCGACACACTTCTGGGAACAATGAAATTAAAGAGCCAATTCATTTAACTCCCAAAGTGTGAGGAAGGACCTATGTCTTCATATGTGTTTAGTCTGAAGGACGGAGCAAGCAAAAGACAATCTCACGTATCTCCAAATCCAATGCAAAATACTGGAGGAAAATGGTCAGATAAAAAAGGAAAGAGATGCAATTTGACCATCCACCCTGTGTTTTGATTGGTCCCAGTAACTTTCAGCTGCAAGCAGAGCAGAGCAGAATGTAAGAACAGCCTGTTCTGAAGGAGCACACCTGCGAGGTGACACAGCTGAGCTGTCCTGCCTGTCCCCTCCTCCTCTCGGTCCTCAGCCTGTGGCTGCTGCCACCACTGCTGGGAAGTGACATTGCACTGCACACACAAACATCAACTAGAGACTGTGTGGCCGTGAGCACAGCACCGTGGGTTTGTGACATAAGCGCTCAGCACGGTTTCAGTGGGTCTTTGTAAGTCAGGTGTGAACTCTACAAGTGCAGGATCAAGCCTGTACAATAAGATGCACCTTCTGGTGCTCTAGAAATGCTGTTTACCAAACCTCACATCTCCTCTCTCCAGCAGGAAGAGTATATCTAGTCATCACTTCATTTAGTATGGTAGATTTTTAAGTAGACACAAAATGTCTGGTTAAGAGCTGTGCAAAGCATCAGGGAGATAATTAAGCTGGAGCTCAAGAGTAATGAGGTGACAGAGATTAGGTTGTGCATCATTTCTTTCACATCAATGTGTGCTACTTTCAGAAAGACAGAAATGCACTTGGGAAAAACTTACACTAGACATTCCCAGTGAGGTTACAGGAATTTTTTTAAACTATGTAAGTTTTTAAAAGACCAAATGAAGAATATCACAACATATAAAAAACCAAAACCAAAAACTAAACCAAAACAAATCAACGGAATGTCAGAATGTCACCAGGGAGGATAACATTGTCCTTGATATCAGAGATCACCTGGGGATGTGTAATTAGAAAGGGAGCCACAAAGACCATTTGTGGTCTCATCAGAAGGACAGAAACCCCAGTCGCATGTGTTCTCTTGATACCATGGGTTTTGCTGTCTCAGGAAGAAAAGGGTCGCCTATCACCTCACCAGCACTATTTCCTGCCTCTGTTGAGGATGCCCAGCAAAGCAAGACCTGGCTGGACTTCTGAGGTTTAAGGATCACAACAAAAGCTGCAGTGCCTGTAAAACAATAGTTTCTTCATAGCTCAAGTAACGATGTCCGACGCAAGATCTACACATCACAAAAAAAAGACAGTCAAGTTAGTTACCAGATGAGTGAAGTGACAGAGACTGGCTTAGACATCATTGTTCTCACTTCCATAAGCCCTGGTTTTTTTTGGAAATTTTGGAATTTTTTTTTTTTTTGTAATTTTGGAGAAACAGAGAGTTTTTACTGTTACCACCAGATATTTCCAGTATGATTCCCTGACTGTAAGAGCTGCCAAGCGTACCTCCTTATTCAAGACTTAGTGGTATGTTTTACTCTTCCTTAAACATTCCTCCAAATGTCTCGACACTTTCTAGGAACAGGGTGGTGTGGGGAGGCCACTCTGCAAGCCAGCAACAACCCTGGGTTCGCTGGGTCAGCGGCTGGAGGAAGCAGTTTCCTGTTTTGCTGGTGCTCATTGCCACTTAACAATAGGGGGAAAGAAAAAACTGCAGGATCTAGGCATTGCAAAGCTGTTTTCTACATGAGCTGTCCGCCTGCCTTGCCCCCCTGCTCCGGACACCCCCACCTCACCCACCCATCCCTGGCTGGTGGATGGCAGCGCAGGAGAGGAGGCAGAGACACTCGGGGCTGAGGTGACAAGGGCTTGAAGGTATCTCTGCCATATAAACAGCCTGGACCCCATGTAGGTGACTCTGAAACAGCAGGCTGGATATTACTAGTTTGTGTCTTTTCTTCTGCCTCCTGTGAGAGAGAAAATGAGAATCATGTGCAGTGCTTCTGCAGCTTCAGTGTCAGCAAGCGTCACTCATGCCTTCTTACAACACCTAAAACATCTCGTCCATCATGGTAGATGGTTTTCAACACCATCCTGAGATAACCATTTCCAGAAGTGGTCAGTTCATTAGGGCAGGAACAGCACAGGCCATGATTTCTCATTCTGCCTTTCTGAAACATGTCCTTCTTCTCTAGTGGTTTGCTCACTGCCAAACCCTTAATCCACTCTTATCAGCTCATGGAGTGCTTTTACTCTCCTACTTGCCTCCTACTGCCTACACACTCAGGCAACATCCTTTGCTATCCTGACATAGTTTGGTTCTGGTGATGTCTCTCCATATCCAAATAATACCTCACTTACTGGCTTTGTTTTTCAAAAGCTTCTTCTGAGATTAAGGGTTGCAGAGGGTACCTCTGTAAAGCAAAAGAATCTAAGCACTGTGAGTGGAGCCACTCAGAAACAGGAAACACAGGTGTCCAAACCGTAATCTGGGTTTGTTGCTCTCCCTGTCCCTTTATTTCTGCCTCCCCCTCTGTTTCTGAATACATGTTGTCTTCAAAGGCACACAGGGCAGCAGACCGGAGCCCCAGGCAGATTGGAAGTCACAGGCTCTTTGTTAGTGCTCAGGCTATAGAAATCCCAGGTGAGTCACCTCTGCTAGCAGGAGCAGGTAACCCAGACATTGCCAATCAAGCTCACAGAGCCTTAAATGCAGTTCTGACAAGGAAATTATCAGAAGCAATGGAGATATTACAAATGCAGTTCCCTTGTTATTGCCTGTAGCCTTAAAAACTTCTGTCACAACTGACCCCTACAGCTTTCAAAGTCCAGACTGGCATTGCTTGAAGATAAAGTGTGCAAGTATTGTGCTAAGTTTACAGAATACTGTGCCAGAAACCTCCTAATTGAAGAATTTATTTTGTTAACATTTTTTTTTGTCTGTTTGTTTTTGCAGGGAAACCTCAACCCCACCTGTTGGTTTTGGTGTGGGATTTTTTTTTTCAGAGGAATTATGATTGGGTTATAAAGCCAGTAAAAAAGCAGTAAAATCTCCAGTACTTAAACTGCCAAGCACACAGAGAAGCTTTACAGATAATTCAGCCAGTGAGACACAGTCAGTGTAGGGCATCTATCATGCTTAAAATGTATAATGACCCAACATTGTTTTATCATCATCTGAACACAGCAGGAGAGCTAAACTGAACTCCACTGGGTGAAGAGTACTCTATGTCTTTATGAAGAACTTTACAATTACAAAAAAAATTTTTTTGACACAACAGCCCCTCCCCAACAAATCCTAGGATGAAAGTGACTTTGTCTATGCTAAAGGATTACCTAACGTTATTTTGCAATCAAGGTATGGTGTTCTCTCACCTTTGTCTTTCCTTTCGTTGTTTTCCCAGACAAGACTGAAGAGTATCATTAACGCAATTTCTCAGAAGGCATCTGTCATCTGTCACATGTGTTTATATATCCATGCCTACTGTGTGCAGTCTGGGAAAATCCCCTAGTGTTCTTGAGGGAGAATAAAGACCACAGGGATGAGCAGTGGCATGACACCAGCTACCCGTGGAGCAGCAGTGTCTTCAATGTTGCATTGCACTCAGTACTTCTTAGGACAAGTTAATTATCAGGTTAGAGGAAGATAATTAACATAGGAAACAACATCATTATTCAGCAAGACATCAAATGCTATCTCGGGTGCCTGTTACTCTTGCTCGACCAGTTCAGCTTTTAACAGTGTGTTAGTCATCTGACCACACTGAACATCAATCTTTCACTCCTCATTACACACTAAAATACAAGCTACAGTACAGACTTGCTCCATCCTGTAATTACAATATATAGCCAGGCTATAAAATCTATTATGTGTACAGGTTAGACTCAGAAACAAATTAATTAATTGCACTTTCTCCACTTTTAGGCTAAGATAAGATTTTGTTGCTTCTTTTGAGTAGAAGACTGCTTTTTCTGTAATTAACATGGTTTGCTGTAATAAACAGCATGTCAGCAAGAAACTCTTCAAACAGGGGCAAGCAACAGGCATTTTATCACCACAGGGCACCTGATTATCTGTGTTATAAAGTTATCTTTTGGCAGAGAAGTCTTGGCAGCAAATAGCCTCTTCATGTGGGATTAGCAGTTCTGCAGCAGGCCAGGGCCCAAGTGAGGGCATCTATTCTGGGTGCGTGCCATGGCAGTGCTGTGTGGGGGGACGCACCCCTCTGCACAGGTCGAGTGCTTTCCCACTCCACTTGGTGACAAGGGAATGCCTTCATGCCTTTCAGAGGCGTACAAATGGAATTGTTGGATTTAAATCGGATTACATGATTCGTCGGACAGCAAATGTCAGGGTGGCCTCTGGACTATTTGAACACAAGAGTCTGGAGAAAGCTAATATTTTGGGGGCTCTGTAAATAAGATTTTTCTTGGTTTTTTGCTGTGTGGAGGACAGGACTCCAAACTGATTCCTCAAATTCTACGGCCTGTGGATCAGTAGTGTGATCCTCCTAGGGACCAGGACTGCAGTGGCAGAAGAATGCACAGGTCTTGCACTCATAGGTGCTATGGTTAGACAGTCTGGGTTCAGAGAGGCACCAGAGGGAAGCCCCATTCCGGCTGAGGAAGACACTCATTCTCCCAAGAATGATTTTACCTTTTCTTTTTCTCCTTTCCCACAAAGGGGTGGATTCAGTTCCTTTTTTTCCTTCAATTTTCCCCTCTTGTCTCCCTCTGTCTCAGCTCTTTCCTCCCTGTCAGTCACTTCTCTGTCACCACTTGCCATTCTTTGCCACCCCAGTCATGTACCTGGCTGTCACCCAGGATGGCTGTCACTAAGCAGGGCAGTGACCTGACTAACACAGGGATCTCCCTGCCCCTGCCTCTGGTGCAAGCTGAGGCACTAATGTCAGAGCTGGAGTAGCCATGGTGCAGTCAAGCTTGGAAGGTAAATCTTTTTGCTATTCAAGACAGGGCAGTTCTCACATCCCAGCACAGCCGTGTCCAAAGGGAGAGTGTTGTGCTGCTTGTGCTCTGCTGGGGTGTTCTGGTGCAGCAGTTCAGGCTGCTGTAGGGCTTAGGCACACCTGTATAAAGCAATGGTTCCCTGCCCAATGCCCCCACAGTTTAAGTGACTTTCATAAGCTTAGCATGCTCAGAATCTCTAGTGAAAGCTGCAGTGCATTTGAAGAGCAAGTTGGGAAAGTCCCCCTCTCTGCAGAGTGAAAGTCTCTGGGTGAGGAAGAAGACAGGTATCACTTTCTTTCCTTTTCTCCACTGTTTTGCTCCTGGTCCTAAGCTACAAAACAAACCCAGGATTTCAGGGAGCTTTCAATCTGCAGCTTGTTCTCAGCTGATCCTGTTGCAGGGAGCAAGTTCCTGGCTGATTCACGAGCAGTAAAAATAAACAGTCTGGGGAAGGCAGGGAGGAGGGAGGGAGACTGGTGGTTACAGAGGAAAAAGTAGGAGCTACAGCAGCTGGTGTTTTCTTTGCTGGTTCTTTTCAGAGGATTTAGGCAGGTTGGAGATGCAAGTGATTAATGGAGAATGATAACACCTCACCCCCCTCCTCCTTCTCCTGGAAGGAACATGAGTCTTTATGCATATCACTGGTCTCTCAGCTTTAACCTTTCCAAGATTTACACACTCCATCCACTCCAGTGCAGTGCTGTGGAGCTGACAGCACATCTGGGTGTATTAACTGTACACTCTGCGGTTTTTACAGATGCTTAGAGTTTGTTCTCAGTGTTTGGAAATGCTGCACTCAAAGCCCTGAGACTTCTCCCATGGAACTGACCAGACTGAAGACGAACTGCCGCACAAACTCAAGACTGTTTTTGTTGTCTTCTAGCCTCTTCTGTGCGTGGAGTAAAGGCCACAGCTATGTATTGCAGAACCCCAGTAAAATGTGCCTCCACAGTGGCTCCCAAAGCATGTTTGGGAATACTGTACAAGTAGCAGAAATCCTTTTCTGTCCCCCTCCACAGGTATATCAACTGCTTTGCCAAGTACTTCTAGGGATCCCACCCCCAACTCCGCTCAGGGCTGAACATATCACAGCACACTTCTGTTCTCTGCTGCATGGTTAAGAGGTCTGCTTTCCTCCTGCCTTTCTTGCACTGGAGGAAAGCAGAAATAGATGGGCAAAGGCTCACTCATTGCTTCTGCCATTGATGAAAAGGAGTGGCAACAGGGGTTTTGCGTTACAACTTTAAGGACGAGATTCCCACCAGGAACAGCATAAGACAAAAGTTAAGGAGATGTTATTTATTATTTGTCTTAAGCAGGGCTGATGGAGGCATAAAATTAATAATAATAGTGTGCTACTGAAATTTGCTGAAGGTGAGATGGCACACTAATGGAGAGGATGAGTAGAATACCAGGAAAGAATGTGATGACTTCAGAAATTCACAGCATAGAAGGTCATACCTAGGCAGCAGGAGCTCCTGCTGCAAAGACAGGGACACAGTATAACTGTAGGGAATAGAGACCAAAACTTATTCATCCATTACAGGATAACTGAGCCACCAGTGTAACACAGCCTTGGAAGAGGTAAACACAGTAAACAAGATACTTTAGTTGATTAGAAAAGCATTTACCACCATTGTGTAAGGCAGTATCAAAACTCCATCCAGAACAATGCACACAGCCCTTGTCACCCATAATTATGAGGAAAAAATAGACCGCAACCCCTGATGAGCAGGAAAATGAAGACTGTCCTAGAAGACTGTAAAATAAACTGATTTGAAAGCAACAAAACAAGAATGGATGAGCAGGGACAGGATTATTTAAATATGTCAGAAAAGAAAACAACAGGGAGAGAGAACTAATCATTTAAACTAAATCATGACCTTAACACCAGAACAAGATGGTATATGAAATAATGACCAGGGTAACAAGCTTATAGGAAAATTTTCCATTAAATTTAACAAGGGAGAAATAGAGCAAGCTTAGGATGGAACTTCACAATTTATTAATATATTATGATGTGTAAGGTCCCACCAGACTTCCATCCCAGGTCCTGGCATGGACTTTGCAGATGCATATGCATTAAGAACAGCATGCGTGTTTACTCACAGGGTGGGTCACTCTTCAGTGATCAGGACAGGACACTGTGAGGTACTGGTGAGAACAGGAAGCTGTCATATCTTGGTTCCTGGCTGAAATCCAGACCAGACTGAGTGTGGTTGAAGGAGAAACACCCAACTGTTGGTTGGAAGCTTCTTTGGAAAATGGGCTGCTTTGCAAGTACAAAAGGGCAGTTTTCTATGTCACGAAATTGCCACTGCCAAATGCAGTGGTAGTGGTAAGATTTGCAGGCAATCTTTCTAGCAATGCCAGAGATTGCCTGGACAGGGAGAACAACCAATAGCTGTGTGCATGTAGTGGAGGGTGGTGGGTGAAAATCACACAGCCCCCAGCTGATGTTACCTGCCCTGAGTCCAGACAAGGACCCAGGTCCCTATCACTGCCCACAAAGCACTTGTTCATTTGACTTCACCACTGAAAGTACAGACCATTAACACATGCTTCCCATTCCCTGATTTATGAAATATTAACTATGTGCTTGTGTGTGCTCCTCTCTTGCAGCTCCCAAGAGCACACCCAGCCCCACATACTCCGCTTGTGGGGCAGGCTGGGGTGGGAGCACAAGGGGCCTGGTAAAGGCTGAGCTAGGCGCAAACACACTGGAGCTTTCTTCAGTCTTAAGATCCAAGACTGGCTTTTGCCAAGACAAGTGCTGGCACATCCTGCAGTAAAAAGGAGGGGGAGTGCAAGGGCGTGAGGGAGCGGGGTGGAGAGGGAGACCAAGAGAGACAACTGATTATCTTTTTTCCTACCAGGCTGGTCTTTTGAGATAGGCGAAATTTATAATGCACGTACATACTCCAGGTTTTTCAAGGGCTGTCTCTAGCTGTATATCTTATTTCCAGGGGTCAAATGTTTATACATTTTGTCTACAAGAGTAAAAATGTGTCTTTTTATTGGGGAGTGACTGATCACAGGACTGAGACAGAGTGGAATACATTAAAGAAAAGGCAAGTTGCTTCACTTCTGTGAGGTTAGCTGAGTGTTGTAGGCTCTGTGCCTCATCTTGACCAGAACTGGTTTATCAGTCAGATCACAACACCTTGACTGCATTGCATCCTTCCTTCTGAACAAAACCAAACCATCTTGAACACCTGAGGATGCTTGTTTATTAAGTTTATACCAGTTTTGAGAATTCTTACATCTTTTGATATGTAAATGTTTTCCTGGAATCAATCTGCCCACATAACTTGTTTAACCCACAAGACACAGTAGTTGCAAGCAGCACATTACATAAAACTTACATGTAAATGATGCTGTAGCCATATTGATGGATTTTGATAGGAACTCTAAATCTTGAACACAACCAAATTGACTGGCTATCTATAAAAAGCAATATGGCTTTTCTAAATAAGTTTTTCTAATTAAGTTTAACAAAGACAGGTGTCAGATTCTGCACCTGGGACAGGACAAACCTGGGTGTACCTACAAACTGGGGAATGAGATACCTGAGAGCAATGCTGGGGAAAGGGACCTGGGGCTCCTGGTCTGTGGCAAGCTGAACATGAGCCAGCAGTGCCCTGGCAGCCAGGAGGGCCAGCCCTGTCCTGGGGTGCATCAGGCCCAGCATGGCCAGCCAGGCAAGGGAGGGGATTGTCCTGCTCTGCTCTGCTCTGCACTGGGGCAGCCTCACCTCCAGTGCTGGGGGCAGCTCTGAGAGCCACAGTGTAAGAAAGATATAAAGTGGCAGAGAGCATCCAAAGGAGAGCAACAAAGAAGGTTAAGAGTGTAGAGGGAAAACCAGAAAAGTTTGTTCACTTGGTCTGCATCCAGGAGGAGACTGAGGGGAGACCTCATAGCTGCCTGCAGCTTCCTCATCAGGAGAATTGGAGGGGCAGGCACCAATCTATTCTCTCTGGTGACCAGTGACAGAACCTGAGGGAATAGCCTGAAACTTCAGGAGAGGTTTAGGTTGGATATTAGGAAAAGGTTCTTTACCCACAGGGTGGCTGGGCACTGGAACAGGCCCTGGGGGAAGTGGTCACAGCGCCAGCCTGACAGAGTTCAAGAGGCATTTGGACAATGTCCTCAGGCAGATGGTGAGACTCTTGGAGTGTCATGCACAGGGCCAGGAGTTGAACTTTGATGATTCTAGTGTGTCCCTTTCAACTCAGCATATTCTATGAGTCTAGGTTTATGAGGAGTAATGTAGTCAGATCTTTAATGTTGAGAGAAAGAGGGTAAATTAGAAGATTACTGCTCAGAGAAGTCTTTGCTTACCTTTAGAAAATGATAAATCCAAGCACTGTTTGGATGCACACCACTATGAGTCTGTCACTATAGGCCACTGAACACTGGGTATTACCCAAACAGGTTTTTATCCAGTTCCTTCTCAGGAATCATGCCACCATTCCTTTATAGGGTAAAGGAAGGATCGCTGCTTTGAAAGACAGATACTGCTTATAACTCACCTTTATTCAGGAAGTTTTAGGGAACAAGGTAGGATTCTAAGGCCTTGAGCAACCTGGTCTAATGGGAAGTGTCCCTACCCATGGAAGGCAGAGCTTGGGACTAGGTGATCTTTAAGGTCCCTTCCAACCCTTAACATTCTATGATACTTCTGCTAAAGCCAGAAGTCCTATGAACAGCCTACAGGCAAAACAAATACACATTCTCACAGGGTAAACTTCTCACTGGTCCTGCTCTAGTTGCTGCTTCCAAAGGCAGTTTTGTTGGTTTTTAACAGATTGCCTCAGAGCTGATGGAGAGATACTTCCCATGGGATGACAAGCCCTGCAGCCCTTTAGTCATCCTGCATGCATCAAGCATGCAGCACTCCCAAGAGGCCTTGTAGTATTGGCCATGCCAGATCAGCTCTGCCTTCCCCTGACCCCTGAGTTGCCCAGTGCTAGGTGCTTGTTTTCCATGGTCAGCCTGTTCAAGCTCTTCCCACTAAGAACTGCAGTACTTGGGGTGTTTTTGTAGGAGGTCTGTCCCACTTGGCCTCAAACATCTTTCTGGGTACCCTATGGCATACTACACAAACACAGGCACTGGCTGAGTTATCACTTCAGCCAGGAGCAGTCTGAGGGATGGGCTGTGAGATATGGAGGGCTTGCAACAACTGGCAAGGAGCTAAGGAGCACAAAGCCCAACCTCAGCAGGAAACCGTACCTGACTTCCACGTGTGTTTGTGTAAGGCAGGCAGCTCTTGGGCACAGTGTCATGTTTTTATGTGTGTTTAAACACAGCCTAGCACAACAAAGTCCTTAATCCCAACCAGAGCTCTTAAGTATCATAGCAATGCAAATTAAATAACACTAATAATACACTTTCCCTCTCTACTCACCAGGTCAGGCAGGAGAGAAGGCCCCTTGTTGTCATTGTTGGGAAGGAGATAGGCTTCACATTAAGCTGGGACACATTTTCAGGCTGAGCTCAGATAGTTACTGCCCCTTAGCCAGGCTGCCCTGCTGGACCTCAGGCCTCCTCCTGAGAGGAGAAGTATGTTTAGTCTATACCCAGGAGAAGTGTTAATGTCACTTATCCTGTGTTTGCCCCAGCTAAAAGCACATGTTTGTACAATTACCATGGTTCAGCTAACACTGGTATTTTTGCATGCCACAGCAATTTGGCTGTGTTAGAGTCTATACGACCTTTTTTAGAAAATAGATAAAATGGAGTTGGTAGAGAAAAGTTCTTGGCAGACATTTGCTGAATGTGTAGTTTTTAAAATAGTCCATGCCAGTTGCTGTCACTAAATTTAATGAAAGTTCTAAGACTTCTAGCAAAATATTTCTGATCCCAAAAGAAAATACATTTCAGTCATTTCCATCTCTTCTGTAATCCAACATTATTAGTTGGCCCATTTCCCACAAGCAGAGTGCTGAACAGCAGGTAATCCTACAGACACAAAGCTTGTCACAGTTCATCTCCTTCCATGAAACTGCATTATAGCAAATGATAACTGAGGATCTGCTTGTGAATGAGCATATCACCTCTTCTAGTTACAGGAGGCAGGGAAGAATATTCAAATAATTAAACATACATACCTACATCATTAATCAGTAACAAAATTATACTAAAAAAATTACAAGCAGTATTTGACCACTCACTGAACTTGGCTAACAGTAGAAAACCACCTTCATAGATAATATCATTGTCAAAAAAAAAAAAAAAAGACACATTATTTCCAAGTAATATAGAAGATAATACGTACAGAACAAACATGCAGCATTCAAATTACATTCAACAGATGTGTTCAGTTAGCTGCTCTATGCAGGCAATATCATTTGAGAAGAAGAGGCTCCAGACTCTGCACAAGCTCAGCATTGTGCCTTTTAGCACTGCAAAGTTTTAAAGAGGTTTAAGAAGGAGAGCAAGATTGTAAGTTTGCTTATCAGTAACAGCTTTTTTGGAAGGCAAATGTTGAGAAAGATGAGCGATATTACGATAAGATTAAAAGTATGTCTTTTGGTAGGGCATTTGATGAGTTCTGTAGGTAAATGCACTGTGTTAATGGTCTCTTTCATATGGAAACAGTATCCTCAGCGGGGTTTGCTTCCTCGGCTGCTCTCGGTCCCCTCCCCCAGCTCTGTGACATGAGAAATGCAGTGTTCTTAATGACTGGAGCAGGAGGGATCTTGTTATTGTGGCTGCATCACCCCTCCAGGACACAGTTCAGTAGAAGTTTGTCATGTGGCTGAGCAGAAACGATGAATGCAGGTTTTATGAAGTTCATTCCCCAAATACAAAGGAACAGGGGGAAAAAAACCCACCACATTCATGGCTACAGGCTGCGAGAGTACACAGTTCACAGCCGGCGCTCTACATTGATCACTGTCAAGCTGCTGGGCTGCAATGCACCTGCGAGCTCTCCCCCTCTCCCTGAGCAGCAAGCCTTTACCTGCACTCCACCTGCATCCGCAGCATCTCCCCCCTCACCCCTCTCCTTCTTTCTCACTCCTTTCCTAGCTGAGGGCATTCCAGGCTTTCATGTCCCTCTGATACCTAGGCTTGGTCTGGGGAGAGCTAAATCACCCCTCTGCTTAGAGGCATGTGGGTATTCACCAGTTAATATCCTCACAGGCTTGTTTCTCTGCTGCCCTTGCCTGCCTTACCTTGGGTATTGCTTCATTTCCTGTTTGCTCCCAGCAGCGCCTCCTTTGCTTTAACTCTGGGCCATTATGCAGGCTAATATCAAACAGGTGGAAGGGGTAAACATTTTAAAAAAAACCACCCCTGAACAACCCAACATGTCCTTCCTCTCCTCAATGGGCATGATGATATTGTCAGGAAATGGATAATGGCTGCAGGTGCTAGAAAATGAGCTACATGTATAAGAATACCTGGAGTTTCAGTGTTGAAAATATACAGACAAATAACTTTTATTGTGAATAGGTTATTCTAAGTAGCTAAGCACTAATGCAAGGTCTCCTTGACAAAGCACCACAGGCACACTTCTGCTGCAACAGCAGTTGTCTTGCTCTAAGTGAGTGTCCCAACATCATAGAATGGTTTGGGTTGGAAGGGGCCTTAAAGATCATCTTGTCCCAAACCTTCTGCTACAGGCAGGAACAACTTCCACTAGATCAGGTTGCTCAAAATCCCATTTAACCTGGCCTTGAACACTTCCAGGGATGGGACATACACAATTTTTCTGGGCAACCTGTCTCAACACCCTCACAGTAAAGAGTTTCTTTTTCGTATATAACCTAAACCTACCCTCTTTCAGCTTAAAGCAAATCCTCCTTGTTCTATCACTACATGCTCTTGTTCAAAGTCCCTCTCCATGTCTCACGTAGCCCCCTTTAGGTACTGGAAGGCCACAGTAAGCTCTCCCCAGCGCCTTCTCCAGGCTGAACAATCCCAACTCTCTCAGCCTTTCCTCATAGGAGAGGTGTTCCAGCCCTCTGATCATCTTCACGGCCCTCCTCTGGATCCATTTCAACAGGTCTGTGTCCTTCTGGTGCCGAAGACCCAGAGCTGGATGCAGTATTCCAGGTGGGAGGAATGAGAGTTTGGGGAAGCCAGGCTGGCTCCCAGTAACAACACAATGCAGTCCCAAAACACACATCAGCACAGGGTCAAAATCTGGACTGGGAACTGCCACACCACTGGGAACTTCACCTCACCCTATTCTGATCTGTCCCCAGTGTGTTTCTCTCTGCAGGACTTGGGGCCTCGGTTGCAGGTAGCAAATGCCCTCCTGCTGTAGTATGTCCATAGGTGAGTCTGAGTGCACCTGTGTGTGCACACACTGGTCAGATCTGACCATTTGAGGTTCATGAATGGATCACATGCTGGGCTTTATGGGTTAGGCACTCAGCTTCACAATTTTCTGACATGTGCTGGATCATTTAGTTTGTTGGCATCTACGTGACAATAACTTAAGGTGCTCTTTTCCTCAGGAGGAAGGCAAGCAAGGCATAACAATATCAGGAGTTGCTCCCTTGGCTTTACTCAGAGACTCAGGTCTGGGAAACCCTGAGCTCGTTTCACCAGCTTTACATTTTACATTGGAAATCAGTATCATTGGTAGCTGTCAATAACTCACTCCATTTACTGCCCTCAGCTGCTCAGGAGGACATGGCAGACTCTGAGCCAGGTAAAGCTACTGCATGATAACAGCAATTCTCAAGTCAAATAGGATAATGAGGCTCTCCCTAGATGGTGACAAGCTTTGGATTTCCCATAGGAACATGTGACTGTGCCTGTGTCTTTGCCTGCTGTGTTGAGGACTCTCCCCCTCTTCTCCTTTGCAGGTCTGGTTCCCCGGCCCCAGCCCCAGCAGTGGTGGAGCTGAGTGGCTGTGGGCACTTGATGCTGATTAAATTCTGCTGACTGAGGAAGATGTCAAATTCTACCCAAAGCAGAGAGCCGCCAAGGAAAAGCTGCTTTTCTTTGCTTTTGACAGCTGGAGCCATGAATTTAAGCAGAGGTCTCACCTTCAGGCAAGTCAACAGCTGGGCAGGGAGCAGCCTCTCTTAAAGAGAGAGTGCACCGCATTTTGCTGGAGTTCAGTGTTGCCAGGAGGTGAACAAGTTGAAGTGCAAGAGAACATTTATGTAAAACCCCAGGTGCAGCTGGGTTTTCTGTTGTTGAGTTTTTTCTTTTACTAGAGAAAGACCAAGTAACAAACAAGAAAGAGGAAATGAAAACAGTCTTAATTCCCACCCTTGGTGTTTCTGGTTTTTCATTTCCCCTGCCGTATGAACAAGGAGAAGATGCAGCATGTGCCTGTACAGGAAGTTCCTGAACCCGAAGTCCTTGTGCTAAGAAGTCCAGGCACTGCGTCACATCTATTTTTATCCTTTTTTTTATACTATCTTTATTTTTATATGTATGCCACACCATTCCTCAGGAAAAAGTGGCTCTATTGACCAGTAATGGGGTCCATAAGACTCTTCCCTGTTTCTAAATCTGTCTGTGCACAATAGCCACCCATGGCTCTTTTTGCTGAGGAACTGCTTCTTGCCTTTGCCGTGTGAAACCTGTGTGCTCAATCCAGGGGCCAGTGGATGGGAGTTCCCATAACAAAATATCAGTGCCCTAACTAAATCACTGCAAATCACTGCAAATATTACTGGCAGTGTCACCTAAAAGACTGAGGGCTGAATGGCACTAAAATATAATTAGGCTTCACTCACACACTATATTTTCTGAATCCAATAGAGAAGCTTTTGTCACTGCAGGGCTAGGCTGTGTGATACCAGATTTTCAGTCCCATTGAGCAGAAACGGACCCAGAGGAGGTTCCAACCTTCTAGGAGGCAGGGACAGACACAACTGGTATCTCAGTGCAGCAGGAAATATGTAGCACACAGTCAGTCACACGGCCACTGTCACATCACGTAACTCGTGTGTGTGATACCTGAGCAGGTGTGGCTGGCCAGAGGTGTGAAATGCAGTGGAGCCTTGCTATTGCCCTTTCCTACCCTCCATAAAGCCACAGCTGCAGTACTTTGGCCACCAGAAGAGAAACCTGAGGGTACTCCTGAACTGTCTTGTGGGAAAGCCAGCTTTAGGAAAGGATTAGGTATTAGTGTATAGCTGTCTAGTTTGCAGTCAGATTGTAAGGGACAGCCTGGGCTCCACATGCGGATCTCGGGGATGTTTAGGTACCATAACCACTCCTTTTCTCTCTGACATATCCAATTTTCTTTCCCTTCCCAGCTGAAGACCTCCAAGAGAAGAAATGTCCCTCCTCAGTTTCTCCCCTGATCATTGTCACACTTTCTAGGGAGGTGGGAAATGTGAATTTTAAAACCTTCAGAAGGGAATTAGGTCCATCTCCACAGTACCTTAAAAATATGAAATGAGAGCTCTCTCCTTGGTTAGGATGCAAGAAGTTCTAATGGACTCAAGCATGTTTAAGACTGTCAATTACTTTGTGGCATCTAATGTATATCCTGGGATGACTCACAAAACTGCCAAGCTCTGGTATGAAAACACAGGTTCATCATCATCATCATCATCATCATCATCATCATGAGTGTTGCTCTGGGGGGGAAAAAAATCCCCAACAAAAACCAGCAAGCATCATCATCCAGTCCAACAAGGAAAAGGAGGGAATGGCAGAGAGAAGAAATATTTTGTGTCTGGATCTCCAGTGTTGTCAGTATGGAATAGAAGTCGCAGTTCTCTGGCCTGCAAACACTGAAGTGCAAGTAAGCACTGTAAAGTGCTTAAATAGGATTTTTCTATGGATTTTAAGAGTTGAAACACTGGTTGAAAACAGGCATTTGCAGAGTTAAGCATAATTCAGGTTATCAATGTTAAAAATTAGGGTACAGAAACCAAAATGCCATCCAGATCCTAACCTTAATACAGGCAGGCCCTCTTTGGATCTAGCCTGATCCATTTCAGCTTTTTTTTTTCCTAAAATCTTTCATCTCTAGCTCCATCAGTGGTAGAATGTTGAAGATGATTATGAAAAATGTGTTGTTTTATTTATCAAACAAGGCAGCAAACAAAAAAAGTTTTCTTAATTATTTTGTTACGATGGCATAGATTGAAGATAAAATCCCATTTCTGCCATAATAACAATAACTACCACCCTAAATCCTTTCCTGAAATTCATGCCATATCTCAGCTTTCAAGCATTTTTAAGTGCAGGGGCATTTGGAACACCTGAAGAAGTTATATTTCAAGTAGAATTGAAAGACAGACACCACTTCTTGCTTGAAACAAAGACGGCATGGAAATCTGGTGCCAGATTTCTTTCTTGCTAGATTTTCTGCCTCATTTTACAGCCTTCTACTGTTCAGGTGGGGCTCTGCAAGAGAGGAAACTTGGATGGCTAAGTATTTTTCTGAATCCATTTTTAAATGCTATGAGGCATCCACCATCGCCATCTCAAGAAAGATCCTGGGTACAGTTGAAATGAAAAAGGACAATTTGTTGTGAGCATTGCAGCTAGAACTGCCAGCTTTGTGATTTTAGAAGAGAAACTTTACCGTCAGCATATTGTGACATTTTTGGTGTGATGCATGATGATGTGTGGGTAGATTGCAATGCCACATGTTGTTATTTCAATGTATTGTCATCATCAGGGTTCACTGAAGCATTGCTGTGTTTCAGCAGAACATCATTATTTCCTCTAGCAGCTTCAGCTCAGCCAATCCTAATAGGTTCACAGATATTTAGTGTATTGAAAAAAAAATCTACTTTGCCTAGATTTGCATCTTAATATTCTAGCAAACTAGGTAACTGGAAACAATTTCATAGAAAAGTATTTTAAAATGTAGCTTCATACATTCATAGTGGAGGCCTCATCCTCACTTCAGTCTTTTCAGAGAAGGGAAACTTGCCTAGTTACTTTTGCAAATAAGCATGCAGTTTCCATTTCACACAATAACTACAATTCAAAAACATATTAGAATAATATAGCTAAACATTTTTCTCCCAAAGAGATAAAACTATTCTTAAAAAAGCATAAATTATAAATTTTTCTTCTAGTTTCCAGGTACCTAGTATGATACCCAAAGAATGATCCTGCTGCAACTTTTTGTCAAGGAGAGATGCAAATTAAATTATTAACTTGCTACATAAAATGGATCTGATCTTGAAATACTGGGGTAAATATCAACTATGCCTTCTAGAAATTAAGCTTTAAACTAACACTAATGGGTGTCATGGGATGAAAGCTTTCCCTGCCACATTGAAGATACAGGGCACAATGCACAAACCTAGCTGAATTTGAAAGAGAATCCAGAACACAGTCTGCAGTTAAGGAAGCTAGGATCTGTTAAGCACAGTTGTGCGTTCATTTGGGTAGCAGCTTCCCACACAGCCACGTGCTGGAACTGTGCTGAGATTATTTGAGCAGTGTGAAGGACCTCTGTGTCCCTATTACCAGGAAATAGTTAATATTCTTCCCCACTGGGGCCCGCATGCACCTGCACAAGTGTGGTGTGTGGTTTCTTCTTGCAGCTGCATCTGTGACTGCTGCTGCCTGCACAGAGGTTTTAAAGTGTAAGTGGAGAGCTGGTTAGGCTGCCCTTCAGTGGCACTGCAGCCTCCAGGGCTGCTGCAGAAGCACTGAAACCACTCTCTGAGGAAAGAAGTGGGTTCGGCAGAGTGTGTTTCTCAGCTGTTAATGTAATGTCTCTGGAAAATTCAACACTTATTATAAATATACCAATTAGTGATGTATCCTCATAGTGCCATTCTGGAATTGCTGTCTATTATTATCTTGATTTTTCCAGAGGAAGAAAATGAGGCTGTGAGACTAATTTGCTTAAGGTCACTGAGAGCAAACCTCTGACAGATCCAGATACACGATGAAGATCTTTCCCAGCCCTGTAGTGTGGCTGTTCAGCCTCTTTGCTTCTCCCTTAGTTTGCTATCTGAATTCTTTGAGCAAAAGGAGGACTATTTTTGTCCCGATTGCTAAAACCCATCATTCACAATATCTGCTCCCTCTCAGGAATGAGATGATTATGGGGGTCAGTAGTCAGAAGAGAGAGTTATCAGCTAGCCCTGGGCTCCAGGAGCAGTGATTAGGATCATCTGTTATTAACCACAGACGCATGCTTTGGAGCAGAAGTGCTCAATTCTCCTCTGCATTTGAGATCTGTCTGGTGTGAGGGTGATATATGGGAGGGAAGAGATTGTGTTCACTGATTCCACAAGGTGATGTGATTTAGAGGAGCTAGATGGTTGTTTTGCTCTATTCCCATCATGTGATCCCCTCAAGGCTCGTATACCACTGAAGGATCGCCAAAGTCGAAGGACTCTTTGCCCTTCACACTCCTTTTCTGCACCATTCCTTCCCCCAGCATGTTCCCCACGGTGTGGTGGGAGAGTGACAATCGGTGCATGAGCCAAATCTGCTGCCTTTGGACTGATGGAGACTTTTTTCCCCCAGGCAACATTTTTAAGCCAAGGATTTCAATGTCAACCTTGCTTTTAAGAGAGTGTGTGCTGTTATCTTTAGGTTTACAACTTTCTGAAAAGAAAAGGAGATTTATAGGAAGAAATATGATAGTGCATATGTGCACCTTATCATGCAAGACAGGCAGACAGACGTAGCTATATGAAGAATTACTGCATGTGGTTGTTGGTGCATGGTTGCACGGGGAGTTTTACTTATGTTGACACACAAAGTTACTCATTTCAAGCAAAAATCTAGCAGGGTGAGAGATCACGTAAGTGGAAGAGATGCTGTCTTTGTTTTTTGTGTGTACCTTTTAGTGTAAAAATTCTCCCTGTCTGCTCTAACAGTAGCTGTATTTAGGTTAAAAACACAAAATGTCTCAGCATAAATCACTGAAGTTTTTCCTTCTTTTGGAGATTTGGTTTCCTCCCTTCCCCCCTGCTTCTTGGCTTTGTTTTATTTAACATAAAATAAAAGCCTGTTGATTTTTTTTGTGAGTAGGAAAAGCCTATCCCTCTCTTGCACAGCAAGTGACCCCGACTTTATCTGGTTTAGAAGGACAAAAGTTATAGGAAAGATTCCTGGGAAATGTCTTATTACTGCCATAGCCATAAGCCTTGATAAGAACTCCATCAAGCTGATACACCCACATACATATGTAACAGGTGGCCACTGCTCCCAAGCAACCTGCTACCAAAAGAGAATGAGGCATTTTCTTACAATATTTAGATTCCATAAACATTTTGAAACTCCTTCTCTGTCTTCATGCTTGCTGTCAAACCCCTGCCTAAAAGACCAGGCCACGCGGCAGCAAGTTTTACTTGGAGGAGAGAAAACTGGGGCAACAAGACTTCATTGTCACAAATCCTTTTTCACATTCAAGCATTAGAGTTTCCCTTAAGGAATTAAAGGATCCACCTCTGAATTTCACTTCTGGTGTTCAGCAACTCTGAGGAGAGCAGCTTTGTCATTAGGGTCCAGCTGTCCTGGACAAGTCATTCACCTGTGAGCTTCCATGCTTCTCCACTTGATATAACTCATGCACAGGGACTTTTTCTCCCATTCATTCCATATCTGGCCCATTTTAGGCAAAGGCAAGAGCTTCAGCAGGAAAGCAAGTACTAGTGAGCCTTTTGTGTCAACTCTAGAGCACCTGGATCCAACATCTGCTGCTAGCCAGGCAAATAGGAAGTAAAAACAAGAGAAAGATGGCACTACTGATAATTCAAATCACGGTGCATGGCTCCCAGGGTGCACACCTCGTCCAGGACAGCCTCAGAGGTGTGAGCAATAAGGGAAAAGCAATCCCTTCATCTCCTCTGGAGCTAAGGCACTTGAATACTTTTGTGACACTTGAGGCTAAAAGTTGGCTGGCTTGGCAGCTTTGCTGGACTCTGGGGTTCCTTCTCTCCAGCAGGTCTCCCATTGCCTGGTTGGGAAAGCCTCGATGCCCAGAGGTTTTGCCTCAGCCAGGCCCTCCACTGAGCTCTGCTGGGTGTCAGGTGCTGCAGCAGTGCAACCTTCACCTCTTGCATCTGCAGGCCAGCGAGCACAGGCTTGGTTCCCAGCACCTCAGCAAGTGTCACTTTTTATCTGTGCCCCAGGCATTTCAAAATTGGTACTAAATGCAGTGAAGCCATCTGCCTCTGGCCATGCCAAAGAAATTCATGTTATTACCAGTAACACCAAATAAGGCAATAAAAGACATTGCTTCGTTTGCACAACCTTTTATTTTCCTTCCTAGAACTATTTTTAGTTAAACAATTTTCTGCCAAAAAAGCTCTGTCTGTGTCCAGAACTGCCCTGGTCATCGGCGCTGTTACCAGGGACTCGAGCTTTATGGCCCTCATAACTCCGGAGGGCGAAAGGTCGAGCTGTGGAGCCTTTGTGTCAGCTCCACATTTCTCTTTAAACACATGTGAGAGACAAAGCTCCCCTGAGACCCCCATGGAAACTGCCTCCGGGGGAGGGGAGAGGGTGAGAGAGCACTGGCCTGGCAGATAAAAGCAACATCAAAAGGAGCAGGGAGCAGCTGTCCATCTGGAGAAGCAAGCTTTTTTTTTTTCTTCTTCTTCTTCTAGGAGAAAGAGATTGTCTCAAAGGATAGTCTCAAAAATTTTTGTATGGAAGAAGAAAAAACCCAAAAAAACAACAACCAACCCACAAGCAAGGGGGAGGGCAGAAAAGCCCCCGCAGCAAACAGAAGGAGGTGCTGCTTGGCAAAAGTCCCAGGCTGGATCATTTAAATCACTTTTAGTGCCTCCAAATGCCCGTTGCTGCCTCTGTTTATAGAGTCACAGCGAGAGGTCTGAAGAGAATATATTTCCCAAAGCAACATCTGAGCTTGGGAATGAATCAAAACTCACTTCATACACAGCAAACCCTCTTTCCTCTGACCAAGCTTTTGTTCTGTTGCTGGGGTTGGTGGCAGCCTCCAACCCAAGAAGAAAAACCCCACAGCTTGATGACCAGATAGCTGAGTATGTTTATGACAGGGAGAGTTTCACTACACAGGCTTTCCAGTATGTGTAATTGCCAATAATGAACAATAAACAGTCTGCATATTGGTATTTGTATATATCACCACAGCAGTGTAGGTGTAATTCTTCAGTGTTTCAAACTGACAAATTGCCCATCTACACCATTAATTTACAGACAAAGAAAGCTCTTATCCCTGGCTGTAACTCTTAAAATAGTTACTCAAACAAAACATGTACCCACCCCAAAATGACAAGAAAACTGCAGTCAAACTCAACAAATTAAGCAAATCCCCGTCAACATCATAAATGGAACTGACAGAACTACCTCCCACTCCTGCTCTTGTTCAAGGGCTTCCCATCATGTTTACTTGCACCTGAAGACACTTAAGATGCTGACAATATATTTCACATTTCAATATTGGTTGAAAATATGTTTTAAAATTCAGACAGAGAGTGATATAAAATCAAGAGAGTCAAACTCTTGATTTTTTGCCAATCCAGCTCTCTCAGTATCGTGAAGCTGAAGGTTTGAAATTGAGTACCCAAGAGGATGCCTGGTTGCAGCTGTTGGAGACTCAAATTCTGCACTGGTAAAGTGAAGATGTTGCAAATGGCCTGTAACACATGTTTATCTATCCTGTGCTATTTATTCCTCACATGGAAATACCTGAAAGATTCCCACATGTGCAGCAATGTACCTCATACCAAAGGGAGAAGGGATGAAGGATAGAAGCTGTTCCACCCTGTTCCATCTCAAGGTGGACAGCCGGGGTGCTCCCTGCCTGCAAAGTCCAGCACAGCATCACTGCCCTGACGCAGGAACAAGATCTTCCTGCCTCTCTGCAGTGTGGGTACTAGCCACAGCCAGCCACAGGTACCCAGTCAGCTGCACCAGACAAGTGGTCAGCCCTGCCCTGGTGATCCCTGACACCCTGTGGGGTGCTTCACAAGTGTGCCTCAAAACAACTCAGCCCGTGCAATCTATGCAGGACTTCTGCATCCGCAGAGCAGTGAGGGAGAGCACCATCCCCTTCACAAGTCACCCAGGGACACTGATGGCCTCTCTTCATGCCTGCACAGCCTCCCACAGTGGCAGCCTCGGGTGCTTCCAAAAACCTGTGGTGGTGTCCAGAGGGCAGGCAAATGTGCTGGGTGTGTCCTGCATGCTGCACACAGCATGCTGCAGGCAGTGCTGCAGATCTTGCCAGCAGGGATCTGGGGGACAAGGGCAGGAGCTGCGGGGCAATCTCCTGGGAACTAAGCTGAGGTGTCATCCTAAACAGTGAAGGGAGAGGGCAATGCTGTCTGTACTCTGTACTGACATGGATTATTTTGGCCAACTCGCCACAGGCACCTGTGCATATTGCAGTACCTTGAGAAGACAGATACCTCCATCCGCAGTGCTGTCCATGGCTCCTGCAGCACCCTCCTGTCCCCACTTCAGGCATCCCTGCGCCAAGGACAGAGCCAATCCCTGCCTTCCTCACAGATCCAACTCCCACCTTCTCACTGCTGGGATAATAAATACCTCACGCCTGAGCACAGCGTGGGGCCGGGCTGCTCTCCGCTCCCCGACAGCACGTCCAGGGGCGGCAGATTGGCAGGTTGCTGGAGGAGGAGAGCCTCGCGGGCTGGCGGGCAGCCAGGACGCCATGGCCTCCTGCCACAGACCCTGCATCTCGCAGGGCCAGCCTGCCAGACACGTCCCCTCGTCGCGTGACAGGCCACTGGGTTGTTTCACAGGCTAGAAAAGATTTGAGAAGGTCTGCTTCATCACTGAGAGGCCCACGCAGGGTCCCCTTCACTGTCCTCACTCAGCCTGCGGTTTAGAGAAGTTGGTGGGTGAGCCTCCCCCTGGTTCTGATTAAGAATTGGTGCCCAGGGTGCTGCAGATGACTTTTATCTCCCCATGTTTCTGATGGAGATACTCTGCATCTACTCTTGTTTGTGTTTTGCAATCCACTGCCAACATCACCAGGGTGTACACCTTCTTTTCCTGTTCTCCATCAGTGCAGAAAGGCAGCCAGCCCAGGAGAGCCCTGGACCCACACTGGACCACACTGGTGGTGCAGGTGAGCTCCTGTCAAACCTGGATGCAGATAGCCAGTGCCTCTTTATACCTCAGCTGTGTCTGTAGTCACTGGTGGTCTTTTACCCAAAAGCTGGGTGCTGTGAGTCCCCACATATCAAACTGCTACTTCCAGCCCCACTGGCTGGGCATGGCTCCAGTTCTGGCTTCCACAGTGGGAGTAAGCAGAGAGCCTCTCCTTCCAAGCAGCTCTGGTGCCCAGTCCCACTCACAGCCCCACAAACCCAAAAGCTGGCTCTGATGGTTCTGGTGAAGAAGAGAGTGCTGTTTTTCCCTCAAGAATGGGCTATCTGCCATGAAGCACAGATTCAAATTGTGGTGAAGACAAGGGTTGCCCATACATACACATTTTCAGATGTGTCCTCTTTTTCTGAGGATAAATATGTTCAGTTGGGTATTTTTTTATATTTTTCCTTTCTTTAAGCTTTATAGATTTCTCGTGGTTTTCTGAATATTTGGTTGGCCCAGGAGGTCAAAAGCCTCTTGCTGTGCTGCAGCACATCTCAGAATCTCAGACAGGTATACAGGAGTCACCCCAGTAAGTCCAATGCACAGACCTAATGTGTGCATACTGCCCCAACTATCTAAATATCAGTCTGAAATGCAAAGAATAACAGGACACACACATGCTGTGCATCTCTCTGCAAAATCTTAAACAGAAATATGGGAGCCCTAGAGCAGAATTTGTTGCAAATGCAGTACTCAAGCCTATTTGGTATATTCTTAGTGTCTGCCCCTCCATACTAACGGGTCATGTTAACAGACTGGTACTTGCATGATCTCTTTGATTCCTCACTATTATCTCCCAACTGTCTGGAGCAGAAGTTTCTGGCATTGCTGACTGCTGTGGTGGCCATTTCTTGTTCCTGTGGTGCACACCCTATGAAGACTACTCATCTAATTTCCCCATGACCTCATGGCACAGGAGTGGTACCCCACAGCTCCAATGGCTTAGATGGAATTATTCCAGACATAGCTGAATATAATTTCTATCAGGATCTGGACTGTATTTTAACCACATTTAGCCCCTGACTATGTTTCAATTATGTTTCACCTTCCACAGACGTTTAAAATGCCCTTGCACTTGCACACTGTTGCAGTGAGTGCGGCACAGGGGCTGCTCTGATCAGCGGGCCAGAACGTGTCGGTGCAGAGCTGGGTGTCTCTGACGGCCGGACCAAAGCTGAGACCTGAGCATCTGCTGGACAGCCATCTGAGCCTGAATCTTGCCCTTTTTAGCATGCTTCATTTGAGCATGTAAAAAATTGCTTGCAAAAACAACATCTGAAAAAAAAATCCTTCCAGTTTTAAGGGTAGATGTCCAGAATGTTAATTTATTAAAGCAAGTCCCACCAGACCATGCACAGGCTCTGAAGAAAAGGCCCAGAGGCGCATAGCGGACTGAGAGCAAATTCTGAGAGTTTGTCAGAGTAAACTCTTGTACAAGTTGCTTTCCTCTTGTTTCCACACCGAGTACCCCTCGTGCTCTTAAGGATTTGAAAGACCCGAGGAAGATTGCACAATGCAAGTGCTCCTGTTAATGCAGCACCCTCGTCAAGCACATGGAACTCTCCCCAGGGCCTCAAGAAGCCCCATTCCTGACTCTTTGTTTTGCTTCACCAGAGCTCTGCCTGTACTGAAGGGGTTACTGTCTCGTACAATATAACAGTGGGGCTGACTTGGCTGGAACAGACATTAACTTCCACAGTAAATCTGGCAGGAGCTGGTAATTACAGAAAAAGCAGCCAGGGGTCATGGCCAGCCAATGCTCTGGAGTAACAGAGCAGAAAATCAAAACAGAGGGGGAAGGGAAATCATATTCATCATAGTCCTAGGGCTGAGGTCGGTCTTCTCCGAACTATCAGGAGCCTGTCGTCAATTGTTATGTTTAGAAGGAGCCTCTGGAAGATGAGGTAATAATAATGTTAAACATTAACTTGTTAGTGCTCCCGCTGCACTGCAAATTCACCTCCACCCCAGCACAGCTGGGAAGGGAGAATGAACGCTCCCTGGAAACAGCCAGGAATACGGGTCACTAATTGCACTCCTGCATTTGTCCCATTTCTGGCAGGTTTCTAGTGCTAACACGCGACCCAAATGTTCCTGCTTCGTGAGTCCTATGCTCTCCCCCCCATCCCGCATTGTTTCCAATCCTCCAGCACGCGGTTCTCGCCTCGCCATCCCTGCGGAGAGCGGGTGGCAGGGCAAGGGAGGTCTGCCTGCCTGCAGCGCTGCCTCGGAGCTGGCAGGGACAGCACCCATGTGACTCCTGCACAGCGTGGCAAACCCTCATGTGTGAAGCAGGAGCAAGCATCAAGTGCCTTCATGGCATCCTCATAAAGCCTGGGAGAAAAGAATATGGGTGATGTTCCTGCTGTCCTACAACTCTCCACAGCTCTGCACTCCAACACCTCTCCTTCCAGCCTGAGCTGAAATAGTGGCTGCCCTGTAGCTGTGCCTGTAAGCAGGCTAGCACTTCCTGAGAGTCCATCCATGAAGTTGTGAGGTCACACAGCATGTGAAGGGTTGTAAAATGCAGGGCAACTAACAGGTAAAATGGTTACTTGGACACTGGAAAAGCCAAAAGCACTTCAGCTTTGGACTTTGGCTTGGGCTCTCACATGCACAGAAACCATCACACCATCCTGATGGCAAACCTCATCCTCTGACAGAGTTGTCTAGATTGAACAGACAACATCCCATTTCAGAAACAGAGGAAAATGAGGCTTTATCCCTGGCCATGGTGCAGTTTGGCACGTACCCTCTGATTGCTGCCTGGCCTCACCCAGCCCTTCTGTAAATGGAGGGTATTAAACCTGCCTTAAAGATGTGCTGAGGCTTAAATAATCTGCAGTTACAGAGCACTGCTGACATCTACAGAAGATGAGAGCCATTAAAATGGAGAATTCAATTATCAGTGGGAATATAAAAGAACTTGAGCTCTAATGCACAGAAAACATGGATTAACTGATGCAGATTGAGCTGGCCTCTGGAAAAAGTCATTGGCACTGGTGGTCCCGTGTGCTATGTACACAGTGGGCTTGCTTGTGTGGCAGCCCTGCTCCATTTCAAGGGAGAAGCCCCTCGTCAGCTGCTGCAGAGCGGGGCCAAAACAACAGACCCTTTTCTGCCAGGCTGGCTTTCTGGCTCGGGCTGAATGATCCTGGAGAACGCTGGAGAAATGGTTTGTTTACTCATTAAATGACTAACGAGGTGGCCCCTGTCTGGCTCTCTGCATGCCGGCCCGTGCTCAGTGGAGCGGAGGTGGCGGCCGCTGGTAAAGGCGGTGGGCGACCACCGGGCTCAGAGGAGAGCGGGCAGGAGCCCTGCATGCCAGCCCAGGCCGCTGGCCCCACCCCACGGGCTGCATCCCACCAGAGTTTACTCTCAAAGTAGAGCTGGAGTTGCAGTAACCCTACAGAAAATGCACAGGGTGGTAAAACAGGCACCTGTAAGTATAAGTAACAGAGGAACGTGTTAATTACAGCTTAAAAAAAAAAAATGAAAAGAAAATTGAAAATTATGCACACTGTCTTCTACCCGCTCTCCTGCGTCTCCTCCTTGCACTCATAAAAACCTGTTAAAAATGGGAGAAAAAGGGATAGCGGGTCAGACTGGTTCTTAGCTGCTGGCAGCCCCTCAGTGCAGTACAGCAGGCAGCACACACCACAGGGCAGCCTTCTCAGCATTCACATCCCCTGCAGCCCTCTGACACACTAACAAGCTCCCAGAGCAATTTGTGGCCGCTGTGGAGGGAGCCTGGTAGCTGTGTGCCACTAGAGGATGGGCAAGCAGTGCATGCCTGCTCACAGCAGCTGTGATTCAGCCAGTGGACACAGCTTACGGAGAGGCAAGACCTGGCCCTGGCACTCGTGGGCCAGCTTGCAGCTGGGTAATAACCAAGCCATGGCATCACACTGTGATGTCTTTTCAGGCTGTTTGATGGGCTGCAGTGCATGCTTGGGGCTGGGGCTCTGTCTCCTTTTCCCCGTGTTTCTGTTCAAATAAAAACCAGGAACAACTATGATCATCTTTTTCTTCTGTAGAATTCTAGCCCAGTCTTTGCAGGCCCAAGATGTTAACATAAGCTCTGGGTGTTCACACAATCTCTGGAGCACTTCTCTGAATTGCAGGCTGCCTTTGTTCGGATGCCACACCATTCACAGAAGGAGCATCCCACACAGCTGCCCCCAGGTCCCACCAGTGCTCTGGCGCCCAGGCTGTGAGGAGAGCTGAAGGAAGTCAGTACTGTCACTGGGCATGCAGCTCTCCTGCTCATACACAGGCACAGTTCCCCCCACGTAGCTTTGGGGAGGCATCATTTGCTAGAATTAAATATCTCCAGGGTAAAAGGTTCAGGTTTGGACCTCTCTGAGGGGGGCCAGGACGAGTGCCACTTGAACTTTTTTGAACCATAGAATGTAAGGATACACAAAAATAATAGTCCAGGCATCTTCAGAAGATGTGGGAAAAATTCTTACTTTAAATACAAGAGCAATTTTCTTTAACCACAGTGTCATGATTCAGCATTTCTAAAGTAAATAATTTACAATAACAAAGGCAAGAAACTAAGACGTTTGTGTGGGATCAAGGTAAAAATGAATTTTGCAACGTGAGAGAGATGAAAGGTAGATTATCATGGAAACAGAACATCTTGATCCTACCACTAAGGAAAAGCTGAATCCTCCACCACAAAACCTAGTCTGAGTCATTGTATAATGAACCAAGCATTGCTCACAAAAACTCAGCTCTGGGCTCTTTTTTTCAGATAATAAAAACAGTGCTGATATTTTTATATTGAGTTAATGGTCTTGAAGAAGAGCCACAAAATTGTACTTTGCTGTACAAGCCCCTACTGAAGAGGAGAAGTAAATCTGAAGGGCAACAAAGAGATTCTGGATGCACTGTTCTGCTATCATGACATACACACACACACACAACCCCCACCTTACCACCACCACCACCCCAGACCTTTCCTTTTCTCCCACACCTAAATCCACGTGTGTGCTTGTTGGGAATTACAAGGTCTGTTCTCAGGGCTGTGGAGATTTACAGTACGATTCAAAGAAAAGTAGAAACCCTCCTGCTCTCTCCTAGTGTTTGCCAGTTCTACTAACACTGAGGAGGAGAATGCCAACATAGCTTAAATCTCAGCAGACCTTTACAGAGCTCGCTCAGTGTTTCTATCCACATTTTACAGCTGGAGAAACACGTTCAAAGGCAGGACCTTGACACTACCAGTGTGCTTTTACAGAATGGATTCAGCTGCCTCAGAATTAGCAAGATGAGCCCTGGCATAGGCAGGTCTCCTTTCCTGGCAGCCGAGTTCCAAAGCCCCCCCTGTTTGCAACCATCTCCCAGCAGTGCTAATGCTTCTGCTCCAGCACTAGCAAGAAGGGATTTCTATGGACTTTTTGCACGGGTAGGGTAAAGATTAAATGGTTTGCCCTGGACCAGTGAACAGGTTAGTGTCAGAACCAGAAAAGGTAGCTAAATCTCTGGCTCACGCAGTTAAGGATGTGTGCAGACAATTGGGCTGGGAGCTTGTCATCACCTCTTATGAGGAAAGTGAAAGGGGGAGGCCTCTTGGAGAGCATTAGTGCTTTTATTGCAGAGAGATATTACAAAAGATTGCACAGTGGAACATGTTCCAGAATCAGGAGGGAACTCAACCCTAAATCTTTTGATTCCTTTTGCAGCTGGAAACATGTCACAGCAGGATCCACTGCAGGACCTAGTGCTGGAAAACAATGGAGATAAATGGGACAAGAAGGCTTTTCTCATATAAAAAACACAGTTTTGTTTTTTCTAACATGAAATAGTTTTCACACAGGCCTCTCCCTAACACTAGAAGGACTGTGACAGGCTGAGGAATGGGTAGATGTGGCACGTGATATGGAGGTGGAATTCAACAGCCAATGGAAGAGATGTTGATCTAAATTCTACTTCACTTTAAGGCCGTATGACCCTATTTCTTACCCTTTGACTGGACTGTCCGAATGCTTCTGACACAGATTTCCATACTTGAACCGCAATATTTCAGACACTGCAACTGTAAAACTCAGTGAGAGGCAGCCTGAGAGCTGACTCCCTCACCTTGAACCCCCTTGGATGTGGTCAGGGCGTAGCCAGCCACTGATGTGTGAAAGCCAGCATTTGCTTGCTCACTCATTTGCTTTCAACCTCCACCCCCCATAGCCATTGAAATGTTGCTTTTGGCAAGAACTGGGGCACAGGGGAGGGACAATTACCACGAGCACTCATTGTTTGCAGAATGTTTTTCTTAATGCCTTAGAAAAAAAAAAGAAAAGGGTCAGGTTGAAAGGTCAGCCGACCTTTTTGTTTTCTTTGGAATGAGAGATTCGAACTCTTCAGAAAATGTTTTATTAGCTCTTCTGAATTTCACTTTCCTCAGAGGTTTTCTCTCCAGGCGATGTTTAGAGGCACCAGCAAGGAGTGCCCACGCTCATCAAGCTGAAGGTGATTTAAGGAGAAGGACAAGATCTGCACTTTGGGTAATGGAAAGCAATTCCTCGCTTCAAGTTTTGTTATGAAAGAAAAAAACCCACTTGCTTGCTGAGGGAGGAGGAGCTTGGAGAGTGAGCAAAGGGCTGTGGAGTCAGTTTTACATTAGCCCTGGTCAGCTTTCAGTGGAAACTCCTCTGTTTGATTCAACCACCAGCTAGTCACTCACACCGGGAGCACTGGCAGTCTGTGCACAGATAACGAGTGTTTATCGGACCAGCCTGCACGAGTGGCATTTCAGCATTTCGGCATTTCAGCATTTCAGCCTCTGGGGCGGGGTGGCAGGCGAGGGCATGGCCCTGTCCTGGGAAGGAGGCACAACAGCGGGCTGGCATTGAGTGCAGCGGTGCTCCGGCTCTGCCTGCGTGACCCCTTTTCTCCCTGTGGAAAAACACAGAAAATGAGATTCCTCTCCTTTGTGAAGGGCTTTCAAACCTGATGACAAAAGGCAGTATTCAGAGCTGGAAACTATTATTGTTCTTCTCTGGGGGCATTCAGTCCAGGACAGGTTGGAGATTCAGAAGTAAATGAGGATAAGAAAATGCCAAATGCATATATGTGAAATAAAAAACTTCATTCTCTTCATTTTGGTAACTTCCCTTACCACCTTATATTTGGCAAAGTGTATTTGTGAGGTAACTCAGGTAGTTCTATTTATGCTAATGGCTCTCAGAAAGGCTGATTTCTACTTTTCCATTTTCAGAGCTGCAGTCATTGAGATGTAAAAGACATGGGCACCAAAAAGAGATGTTCCTGGAATTAGGGTCATCAGAATAGTGTGGGGGCCCTTAGGGATGGAGTTCAGACCACCATCTTCTCACCATGGATATATGAATGAGAAGAGAGTGGGTTTGCATACAGCCTCTCTTCAACAGACACTGGAAAAGCTTGAGTTTTGCGTTCATACTTCTCAAAATGCTTCACAGCAGGAGCGGGCATCACTTCCTTCTCCACCTATACTCTAGCACACGAGTGCCAAGCCTACCTGATACATTGCTAACAGGTATATAGCTGACTGCGGGGACGTGAGTTGCAAACACAGGCATGTCTGTGCATGGCAATGAGCAGCCCCTTGTCAGAGATCCAAGAAGCAGGTCTAAATAAACCAGAATAACACTGGGTGCAAAAAGTAGCTCAGCTCTTGGAAGCAGAAGAGCTGTGTCAGCAGGGCATCCATTCTGGAGATAGCCCAGGTGATAAACCTCCTACCTGAGGTTGCTGCAGGGCTCATCCAACATGGCTGCTGGGCTTCCAAGCTCCAGGGCAATGGTTTTTTCGGTTTGGGAGAGAGCTCAGGGGCTGCAACACCACAGTTCATGAAGCAACACTGACACCTTTTCTTTGGAGGTGGGAACAGAGGGGAGAGCTTACCATTTGCCCACAGGCCCTTCCTATTTACACCTCCTTCATCAATGTGTCTGGGTGACAGCTCTGTCTAGCTCAGGAAGAGCAGTGGCTCCCCATGGGTTTCAGTCAAGGCCCAGAGCAAGCCATTAGGAGGACTTTACATCCTCAGCAGACCTCCTGCCTCTGGATTCAACCCGCAGCTCAGAAGACAAGCCCAGATCTTCTCTTCACAGAAACAATTCTATCTCCCTCACCCAGATCTGTGCTGCCCAGCTGCGTTGCCTGTGCAGTACCACCAAGCCCTGTTTCCCCACGGGTACCAGACTCTGGGTGCTGCACAGGACAGGGACAGTGCAGGCTCATCCTCTGAAGTTTCATCAGACAGGCATTTTGGTCAGCTGCCAGGGTTTGGGATGGCAGCTTGGCCCTGCAGAATAATCCTATGGATTACAGATCAGAGCAGCATGAGGTCGAGATAGGCACCCTACATGAATCCGAGCTACAAAAACAGAGCCCTGACCCTCTCCTCAGGCGGGGTAACCAACGCCCTGGCAGCTCGGTGAGCGGGCGGGCTCTGTTACCTAATCTCCAGCTGTGGGCTCCGCGCCGTGCCAAGTCTCCTTTGGCTCTGTCTAGTAATAATCGTTTCTGGAGCCCCGCCAGGGCCTCCTGCCAGTTCCAGTCACACTCTACTAATGCGAGAGGCAGAGTTTATTAATTCATCGCCAAGGCCCATTGTCTGGGACACTGCCTGGCTGTTTATTTACTCCAATATGGTCTGTATTTACTCAGACAGAGCAAGCGAGGGGACTTTGTTTAACTTTGCAAGACCTTCTGCTGGAGGAGACATGTGACCTTATGCAGAACTTCAGATAAATGTGCAGAGCTCGGGAAGGACCTTTTTTTTTTTTTCCAAGTGTGGCCTCAAATAACACCGGTAGCCAGTATTGACAAACTGTAGCAAAGTGTAATAAAGGAAAGGAAAACATAATAGAGTTCTCATTTGAAATACATTTGTGAGTGTTTTGAAGATAAAAGCAGAAAAACAAGCATGTACCCTAGGACTGAGGCCACGAGATAGGGATTTGCAGCAAAGAGAAAGGGCTTTGCCTACAGAAAGGGACAAGTCAAGACATGTTAACCCGAGGCCACCCTCCCCTCTCCACCAGCCTCCAGCAGTGTGAGGCTGCAGCTGGAGGTGAGGAGAGCCTTCTGCTGAGGACATGTAATGGCACCTGATGGCAGTGTGCTGGCTGTGATACCAAGGGGCACACACCAGGACCAATTGTAAAGCCCATTACAGCTTTGCCAGTCAGGAGAGTATTTTTTCCAGGTAATCCTGCTGTTCTGGCATAACCCTTGGTGTGAATTTCTCTTGGAATAAATGTGTTTTCTGCTAATGCTGTTGAAATTGATGATTAAATATGATATTTTCTTCAGCAATAAAACCTCTTTAAGGAGCTCCTGTCTTCTTGTCCTTGCTGTCACCTTCACACTGTTCTCAGTTGCACCTTCATTTGTTGGGAAATTGTGCTGTGAACTGAATCTTTGCAAGAATCTGTATTTGGGAATTAAGGGGGGAAAAGCCAAACTTTCTCCCCATAATATACAATATTTGGAATGCTGGCTAAAACACCTTCATGTACTGGTATACTGGGCCAACTCAGTCCAGGGAAAGGCTACTGTATTCCTTTAATTCCCTGGTTTATTCAATGTGGTAGGAATCGTGCATGCATGTATGGGTATATACAAACATACAACTACTTACATGCATGTGCGTATTTATAAAGACAATCCTCCTGGGAGTGGGGGTAGGGAAAAATACGGCCATCTGAACAGTGCATGCTCTAGTCTGGCTTGTTTTAAGTCAGATCCTCAATGCTATTGTAACGTGGTTTTGTATTTAATTTCCTGTGTTTGTAACTCAAGCCAACTTCCAGTGTTGCTTGTGTGAGTGTTTGTTTGGGTTTCTCTAAGGGCCTTTCTTTTGTTGGAAAGTGTGAGGATTTTAACATAGCTGTTAACACCGCACTAAAAAGCCTGATCTTGTTTTCATTGGGGCAGCAGCTAAATCACCCTTGTGCTCGCAGTGGGAGCGGTGCTGGTTTCGGTGTCCAGCACCAGCATCTCCACACCCCGGCCCTGCCTCTGTCTGGGCACATGGTACAGCCGTCCTGGGGAAGGTTTTGCTCCCACTTTGCGCCTCTGTGAAAGATCTGTGTATCCTAAGCAGCAGCCCAGGCTGTGACCGACAGAGCAGGTGGATTGAGTTCTGCATCTCCAGTTTTCTTGTCTTTGGTGGACGTGCCCCCAGCTCTGCAGGGGGATGAGCAGGACACACCTCACTAGCTGCCCCATGCCTCTGCTTCATACCTTTGTGCAAACCAACTCAATGTGCCCAGTTGCCAGGTCAGCATGGGAAAGCCCACAGTCCACGTGCTTCTCCCCCTGGCCTTGCCAGCAAGGCCTCTCTGGGCTTGAACAAGGGCACTGCTTTCTCCCTCCTGCCTCAGGCCACCCCTCAGCATGCTGCACACTTCATGCAGGGACAAGGGACCTCAGAGCACTGATGGCACCGCCCGTGGGAAGGGAAGCCCTGTTTGCTGGGGGTGATGGTGCTGTCTGTGGCCAGCCGACCACCACACCGCTTCCCTCTGGGGGCTGTGGTGGCTCCGCCCGTGTCCCTGCCGTGCCGCTCGTGGCTGGGCCAGGCTGCGGCATGGCCACCCCTTCTGCCAGCGGGGCTCTTGGCACTGCAGGCTCCCATCGAGGGCTGCTGCCCGTCCTCCTCCACAGGCAACGCTGCCTCTCCAAATATACACAGTGGCTGATACCCTTTGTTTGTTCACTGGAGCAGTTTTGCAATGGAGTGTGAAGAGAGGGATACAACCATCGGGGTACCAGGTGGGGTAGTGCCAAAGCAGGGGGGAGGGGACGGGTGGGTTCGTGTCTCTCTGCAGAACAACACACATCGCCTTCCCTGGGTTTTCCTTTCCACTGGGAATCGGCAGCCTCCATGGTGGAAGGAGGAAGGTGCAGTAGAAGTTCAGGATGTTCTGGTTTCTGATATATATTGAGGGTATGATATAGTGAGGGTCATGTTGTTCTCCTTTGGACTGCATTCTCCCAAAATGCCCAGAATTGAGAGGATCAGCTCTTGGGAATTGGGTACCTGGGCTGGGCAGAGCCCAGCTTTTCTCTGCCATAGCACACCATCACTGTCACTCCTCCCAAGGGCTCATACTAACACCTCTTGGTTCCATTGTAAGAGTGGCCCAGTGTTTTCCATGAAGGGCTCCCATATATGCATTCTCTACCAGCCCACTTCAGTCCAGATTAGTGAATTTTCCATGCTTTTGGGGCCTGGGGCTGGTATTCCCCAGTGGTTTATTTGGAGTAGCATGTGAATCCTAGAGGATGTGTAATCTTATGTTGACCATTGGGCCTCATTTGTGTATTTTATTAGTTAATTTTTAAACACTGACCTAGAGCTCTGTATCCATTTTAAAATAATCCAAATTATAAATAAACAGACTGCCTAGCATGGGCTTGGAATAATAAATCAGGAGAAAAACAATTAAACACAACAGAAAAAAATTGGTCTTGAGAGAAAACAGACATTGAAAGAAGAAAATGCACACCAATATATATTCTAGAGGGAGAAGAAGAAGTAATACAAGACTGAAAGGAAAAAAAAAAGGTAAAGAAACTTCACATGCTTAAAAACTTAAAAAAATAAAAAGGATTGAATTCAGGCAATTAATAATACAGCATTAGCACAAACATCTCTATTAGGCTTAATTACAATAGATTCATCTTAATGAAAAATCAATCCTCTAAGCAGTTCTTAATATTCACCTTCACTGCTTGTACCTGCCAACTGAGCCTGTACCCATATCACATCAAAGATTACACACAACTGAGCTTTCCCCCCCGACAAGGGGCTGGTGAAGGCAGCCTGGCCATGGGGGCAGAAGGCAACCTGGGGGCAAGGGCACCCCAGCAGCCGTGATGAGGAACAGGGGGCCTGTTGCCCTCCTGTGCAAGTAGCCCAGGCTGGTTGCTGCAGATAGGGGAAGGAAAAAGCAAGCTTTTCACTTGTCCAGCTGATCTTTATCACCTCTGAGTTTGGTGACACAGGCAATGGTATTTGGTTCTCACTCCAGGATGCACGTTTGGCAGTGCAGTGGGTGGGAGCCATTCACTGGCACTGTGGCCCATTCACTCAGGGACCTGAACTGCCATACCTATTCACAGTCTGTTTATTCTGGATCATCTCTCTGGCAGCAGCCAACATTTCTTTTTCCAGAAGATGCAAGAAATCTTCTATAGTGATCTGTCCTGGAGAAAACTCCTTCTCTGTTGCCAATAGCAAGAATTTGATTTATGTTCTTCATATCACATCTCTAATTTAATGTTGAAAGTCAATGTTCTCGCACAGGACCATCCAGCTTCATTTACTCGCTCTTAGACACAGTGATGTGGCAGTAAGTCTGCTGATTAATTACATACTGTATCTGAAAAATGAAGGCAGTGCTTAGGTGGCCCAGCACACCACTGGATCAGCAGTGGAGTGGTGAAAATGGACTGCCACCACGGCTCTAAAGGGAGTGGAGTCACCTCCATCCCTCCTGAGACACAGACACCACAGATGCGCAGACACAACACCAAGCTCTGGGCATTTTGCCAGACCAGTTGGGTCAGAAAGCACAGGGCATCCCTCGTGTGCCCACCAGGACTGGCATTCGCAAAGCATCCATCAAGCTCCATATAAAAGAGCACAGAGGACTCACTTCTCTTGGCACTCCTCACTTCTTCAAGGCATGCTTGGTGTACACTGCTGCTGCAGTAAGACCAGAAGGGGGCCTGGTGGCTGTATTGGTCTGTAATCCACTAATCTGTGAATCCTGTCATTTAAATGGCTACAGCACTGTTTCTTCCTTCACTTTTCCATCTCTTCCCCTCTCCCAGGCAGAAAGTCTGTTACATCCAGTTGCCCTAAGCTTCAAGGACCAGTCCAACTCTAGAGAGGCCCATGGTATCTCCAGCACACCCTACCCCAAAGCTCCCAGCTTGTGTCCGGATGGTGTAAATGTTCCCAGAGCACACACTGAAAACAGCACATAGAGTGCAGACCTTCCCCAGCACCTTGAAACAAGTGACAGCACAATATGTAGACCTTGGTGAGAGCAGTGAATGTCACCAGCATTTCCCCACCTTGGCTCTACTGCACTGCAGAAGAAACTCTGAGCTGGGCTCAGGTAGAAGGAGGAGGTCCAGAACCCTCTTCCAGAAGTTCGTAGTTTGTCCTGTGAATCACAGAGCCTTTCTGTATCGTGGTGCCACAGCTTACATGAGCATGTTCCTCACTTCCTGACTCATTTTTCTAACCTTCCTGCATGGGCCAGTGGGTCTACCTGACCCAGGCTCATCTCTGTACCTTCCACCAGCAGCACCTCTGGCCCTTCCCTCTGCAGTCAGGGGTTTCCCTGTCTTTCTGTGAACTTGCTCTCCCAGCTTTGGCTAAGCAAGCCAACATCCCAGGGTGTTTCCAGCTGTAAGAACTGCCAGGAATATGCACTGTTTCAAGGAATATACACTATTGTGTCCTAGATCACACCTGCCAGGGATGTGAAGCAGTAAAGGCCAGAGGAGTTTGTCCATACCCTGGGTATTCCATGAGACACCATTTTCCCCTGTCCACCCACACTGCTGCAAGCAAGGGAATTCCCAGTGGGATAAAGATGAGTGCCTCCTGGTCCTCATCCTTTTCACACAGGATGTAGATGGTATTTCAGCCTGGGTTTTCAGCATCCTGTCAGTGGGTTATAAATTGCTAGGAACTAAAAGACTTGCTCTGGATGGTGGAAACTAAACCAAAGTGACAAAGCTTCAACATAAGTAATCCAGACAAAATTCTTAAATTAGATAGGATGAATTATGAGTTAAACACCATTTGTAAAACACTTTGGGACCCTTCCTGCATTTCAGTGAGCTGCATGGTATAACCACCTTTCCCAAATATTTAACCAACAGGCCTGACAGGAGCAAACATCCAAAGATTTGCCCATGTGATGTCTGCAGTTGTGAGGCTACCAAAGCACTTGGCAGGCTGAAGGGCAAACAAAAGGGACAAATGGTGAGTGCAGTGCATTTGTGGTTGTTTCCTTCTGGAAAGCAGTGACTTGCCTGTCCCAGCACAGTGCAGCTTCTTGGAGCATAATAAAAAACCAAAGCATGAATGGCAGTGATTTGCTTCAAGGAATGGTCTCCATGACATCCACAGGGATATTTATGTCTGACGAAATAAACACCACCATACGTGGTGTTTCAATTTAGCACATTAAGTAATTCCAAAGGGAGGCTGGAAGCAAAAATTCTCAGGCACCTGAGAGGATGCCAACACTGCAACATAAAGGCATGGTCAGAGACTTCGTAGCTCTGCAAGAGCTCGTTTTAATTACCTTGCTCAGGTACTGATAATGCAGCACAGATTAGCTGCTCAAATATTTAGTTTTCTTGGGCCAGTTTTCCATCCAAGGCTGAGTCTCACATCACTTATGGGTAGACTGCAAGTTCTGACAGACCCTGCCTAAACACCATGTACTCCACCACTCTCCTGGAACAGAAAGGCTGTTCAGTCTTTCACTTCTCAATCAATGATTGGAAGCTGGTATACTATGTGAACAAGTACAAAGCAGTCCAAAATTCCTAGCACATCACAAAGCTCTTCCCCTTTTTTCCTCAGTATGCTTCACAGGAACTTTTGGTAAAGTTTCATGAAAAGCCGCCACAGGCAGGCTGCCCTTTCCATCGTTGGCCTTGTGGAACATTTGATGTCCACACCTCTGGCATGATGCACATGATGCCTTCCATGGATGCTCCTGTCTGGCCAGCACGTTGTTTGCAGATGGATGTGCAGGCTGAGGGCTACAGAGCCAGGCTGAAGAGATTGCTGAAGCCACTTTTGCACAAGGACCAGGGGATTTTGGGTGGCAAAGGCAGAGGGTGAAGCTCTGCAGTGGGGCAGCTGGGGCAGAAAAAACTGTGGTTTCAGCATTCACAGACCAAACCAGAGTAATAAATAACTACTATAAAGGGTTGAACTGGGGACTCCGCGTACCTGTAACGTGGTAATGTTTTGAAATGAACGACCTCTGGAAGCACTGAGTAAACAGGCCAGAAGGTTTGGTGATTTCACATATTGGAGAGATAAAAATTACACATTGCAGAATGAGGAGGAGCCAAATTCCATTCTTTGCTGACATCCAACCAAAGGCAAACATGGCAGCACAAGCTCCATGCTCACAGGGATTCAAAACCAGGCCTTTCACCACAGCTTCCAAGCACCTGCTCTCTCTTTGTTATCTTCTTAGGGGAAAGGATCAGGGCTTATTTTTCTGTATTTCCAGCTACCTTTGCTAGGGATCCAACTGACTTAGTTTTCTAGCACAGACAGCAAGAAGCAGTTATTTGCTGGGTCAGCTTTAGATCCCTGGCTCCTCTATGAATCTCTCACTGGGCTACTTCTATTCTCAAAGAGCCTTCTAAATAACATATACAGTTTCAAGCCAAAAGGGAATTATGCTGTCCAGGCAGCTGTGGTTTATTTGTGTCAAGGTGGGGGCACTAATGTGTATTTGGCCATTCAGAATCACAATTCTTTCAACGTCTTCTAAATCTCAGCTTCATCATTCCTACAGAAACAGTGTCTGGTAACTATTCCAACACCTTAACTATTAAGTTGCTGGAATTGCTTTCTTCTTTCCCTTCCTTTGTGTATGCACTTTTTTCTCCCAGCCAGTTAAAAAAGGTATGCTCATAATTTCCCATCCAAGCATCAGTGTGATAAAACTTACCATATGCATGTTAAATGATGTTAAAAAGTTGGGTGAAAAACGATATCTTTCAAAGGGTGATGTTTTTATGCTGCTATCATTTCTCCCATTAATATTTCCTTCTGTTCTCTAAATGTTCTTTCCTTAAAGCTTTCATTTTGTGGCCCTGCCAAACTGTCTATATTTTCTTAAATTCTCATTTCCTCTGGCACATATTTCTTGCTTATAGTTACAGTAACTAAAAAAAAAAAAAAAAAAAGACAGAAAAAAGATTTTGCACTGAGCCCAATTTCCAGTATGTAATCTTCTTTCTTAATATTGCTTCACCACCCTTTTTATTCTCATGTTTCTGATTGCTGTAAACTTACCTGTTCCGTTTGGAAACTGTTAATCCACTTCATTTTCAGAGCTGTTCAAAAAGAACTGAGCAAGAAGCATCCTGGTCTGATGCCTTTTATAAATTTCTGCTTGCTGTGCAAAGGCTGAATTTGTGCTTTGTTCTTGCTGGTTACTTGGGTGCTGCATCTCTTCCCTCTTACACCTCACTCCATTTTTCACTGCACCAGGGGGGCTTTCTCTTACTTTGTCTCCCCCTTCCTTCCCCCTCCCACTATGAACTGAGGAGTGGCTGTGTGTCTTAACAACCCTTAAGGCTAATACCTACAATGGATACTCAGCTTTCTGGGATTCAGTGCACCGGGTTAGATAGGAAGATGTTTTGTGATTCAGGATTGCTTTGGGCTGTATGAGCATTCCCTGCTTACACAGGAAGTGGCAGAAAAACAGTATTAGGAAAAAAGCAGTGAAAGTACAACTCCATTCCTATGGAGCATTAGCACCACAAATGAGGCAAATGAACAAATATTTCATTTACAACAGTACTAGGAGCAGCAATTTCCCCCAAGATGCTTTCTAGAGTATTGTGATTTGTCACAATACTATGGAGAAATAAGTATTTTTCAGTCATTCTTTACAGAGATAAAGTGAGTCATCAAGATGTTGTTGCCCAGACTTTCAAAACAAGTTCATATTTTGTGCATTGAGTTCTCTGTGTGCTTACCATAATTGCAGACTTAATCACAGTGAGGATACACACATGTACAGGGGTAGCATAGTCAGGGACACTCCCTTTTCCCTGAAAACAGTGCACCCATGCTGGTGGTGATGTGAGGAAGGACCTCAGCATCCAGCTCCCTCAGGCTTCGTGAAAGACCTACGTGGATTTCACTAGTCCACAGCCAGGATTTGTAGAAGACTTTGTTTGTATCAGTCTCTTTCAACGTGCAGGAAAAAATTGTGATGAGTTGATGTTATTTTCCTGGGAGGAGTAAGAGGAGGAACACAACAAAATCAGCTGCAGCAAACCAAGACTACCTGTGACACAGTAGAGAGCAGAGGACAGCCTCTAAGGGGAGCAGGGAGATGAGCAATAGGCAAAACAGGAGATCATAATTTTTAACTTCATCTAAAATCATAAGTCTCCCCCTCCTTTAAAACATCAGGAACTCTGGCATCCACTACACACTTCTTTCAGCCAAGGCAGCTCTCCCTCCCTGATGTTTTGCGAGGTAAAAGAGCAGGTGACAAGAGGCTGCTGCATGATTTAATCAAAATGAGACCTTACTGCCCCTTGGAAAAAAGTGTGCTCCTGGTATCTTTTAGACACACACCACGGCTTTTTGTAGGGACTGAAACATCAGAGCTGCTGGCTTTGAGCTGGTGTGTTTTCACTCCTGGTGGGAGGAGTGCTATTCATGAAGCCTGCTCTGGGTTTGTTTACGTTCTGTCAGAAAGAGCTGCTTCCGTCAGGGAAGTCTCTCCCCATCAGCCATCTCAAGTATTTTCAGTAAGCTTTTCTAATCAAGAAATATTAGGAAACAAGTCCAAAAGCCAGAGTTAAATCACGCTGCTCTACCTAAAAGCAAAGAATATTTGTTTTTGTCTCTATTTCAATGCTTTTGCCCTGGTGATGAAGGAGCTGATCCTGTTTTCAATTTTACACATACTTATCTTGCTGACTTGAACTATTGCAGAGAGAAGGAGATGCTAAGCTCTGAGCTGGGAATTGCTTAACAATAGCATCTCCTTTTGGAGACAGAGCAGGAAATCCCTTTAGGGTTGGGTTAGAAAAAGGTGGTAAAGCATAAAGAGAAAGCAAATACAGCCAGCAAAGCCCCCCAAGGTGAATCCTCCTTGGCTGCAAGCCTGCAGCACAAAGTTGTGCCCTGATGAAATCTATTGCTTTATGAGCAGGGTGCCTTTAAATGTTTTTGAGTCAAACATCCTTAAGCCATTTTCCTCTAACTTTGTGATATTTCTGTGTAGATTTAATACACTGCAAAGAGAGGCCAGCATCCCAGGATGTGAGAGACTTGTGAGGCCACTGGCAAGCAGATCTTGGGAGACACCACTGGGAACTGAGGATTGCTCTCCTGGTCAGAAGTGCTTTGGTGGCTCTTGCAGGATGACCTGGAGTGACTATTCAGAACTCTCCTTGAGAAGACCAGGCTTTTGGTGTATTCTTGATGGGGAGTGAAAGCTTTTGATAACTCTATAGGAACTTGGCGTCCGTGCATTTTTCTCCCTCTCTGGATAAAGTCTTGGCAGCCGCTCGAAGTCTATTTTAAACAAAGCCAGTGATTTCTGGAGAGATGGAAAACACATGAAGGGCACAGTGAAAAACAAGCAGAAAATCTGACTGCAGGACAGCGGGAAACAAAAGTGATAAAGAACGCTGCTTATTCCGCTTCCTCCTCCTCTTCCTTCTCCTCCTCCTCCGACAGGGCAAAGTCCCTTGCACTACACACCACCACACCAGGGCTTCCCATTACTCTGCCATCATGGGTCCTGCTCAAAACTCAAGCATTTTCTCAGCTGAGCTCCCCTCCCCTTGATGGTGACCCATGCTGTCCCACCTTTGTGACTAGCACCCAAGTGATGTTGGTGACAGGAGGTAGCTGTCACAGCAGAAAAATGGGAGCATGGGACACAAACAGTAATGCAAAGGCCTGATCCATTGCAAAAGCTCTGGTAACCAAAACAAAAATAAGTTATCTACAAAGAATGTAATTATGGTCAAAGCCATACCTCTGACCTAGGGCCAAAAAAGTGTTGTTTATAACTGTCAGTATGTAGAGAAATGAACCTGTAATTTATGTATGGTGAAACATTATAATTTTTGATCTAGAAGCCTCCTTTCCTGTTGAAAAGCTTGGTAATTTAGCCTTGGTCACTTGGATCATGTGGGATATCCATGCAAATCCTTTTACTAAGCTCAGTGTAAAGCATTACACATGTGCCCAGCGTGCCCAGTGGGACCTGTCTGGCCCAGGGACCTGCCTGGGCTGCATCCCTCCTGCCCCTGGCAGGAAGGGCTGCCCAGGGCTGTGCTCTGGGAACTCCAGCAGGCCAATAGCACACACAGGCAGCTCATATGGCCTCACATCCATCTGTAATGGACTTACACAATCCATACGATCAACTGCCTCCACTGCTTCACACAAGGTTGCTGTTACATGCTGGGTAGTCTCTGTTCGCACGGTAACCTCTCTGGGACAGGGAGGCTATCTTTGCTTTGTTTTGGAAGGCACCCAACTTGCTCTCAAGCATTCAACAGGCAGTCAAGAAATGATTCAGATGGAGAAGCAGAAACACGACTTGCCTGGGCTCGACAGCATTTCTTTATCAGTTCTCTGTTCAAATCAAATTAGGCTGGCAAGGACTGAAAGAAGTGTCTGGAGACTGTTTGGTAACCCCCAAAAGCTGTTACTGTTTTGTTATTTTGATACAATACTTTCAGGAGATGTTCACAATAAAAAAAAATACTATCACATCTGCTACTGGTTGGTGTCCTTAGAAGCCATCCCAAAAGACAGATCAAGGACTGAATAAGCATGAAAACTTTGGAGAGAGGTTTAGATGAAGGATAAGATCTATTAGCTTTGGCAATACTATAACCTACCACAAATTTAAAAATTGTGAGTCACTCAAAAAAAAAAACCAAAAACCAAACCAAAACACAAAAAAAACCCCAAAAGGCTAAAAACAAGACTAGAGAATGTTTTAAAAAATACTATTTTTGTTTTGTTCTGTCTTTTCATTTCCAATTCAACCTGCCCACTCCTAGGTCCTCATCAATTTACCAACATTTCCAACACTCCAAAACGTCTTGCAAGAGAGACAGCTTTGTTGAAAATCAAACATCAGAAATCTTGCTGCTATTCTTGGCTCTGGGAGCAGATCTTGGTCTGGTGGTTACGAGCATCATGGCCAGCTGAAACACACCCATGTTTGGGTCATCTGTAAGACATGAACCATGGATGTCTGGTTGCAAGAGCATGAATTTCCAACTTAAGGGCGAATGAATCAAATGCTAACACACAAGTAGGAACAAGGTCAAATTGCTTCATGAAGTTCTCTTGCAGAAGGGTGACAACACGAATTGTAGAAGGCCCTAATTTGGGATTTCCTTTCAAAAGGATACGCAGTAAGTAGCTGAGATGCAGTTCTGTGAAACAGAGAGCTGAGTCCCATTCCAAGCTTTACTCAAAGAGTTCTCACATCTTTCTGTTACATGGACCATTCACCCTCCAAAGCCTTACTGTAGGGCTGGAAATGCTGAAAGACACTAGGTCCTGGAACTGAAACTACAGCTGACAAAGCCCTGCCTAGGCCAATGTTTTTAAATAACGTTTTCCCCCTGGACTGTCAGGAGGTAAAATTGTATAATCAGCATGGAAATTCCAGCAGCAAGGGACAAAACCACATTCTATATGGCAGCTGACAACACCAGCATAGCACAAAGTCTGTGCTTGCTGCCTGTACGATGTTTGACTGAAGATAAACAGAAGTCTTGAAACTTCCCTCTGACATTCCCACTCACCATGAAGTTTTTTTAAAAATGGTATCAAAAGGTAGGGCACCTTTCCTCATGCACTTTAAGGGCACAGATTCTAAAATGAGCAAGTGATGACCCATTTTTAAATCCACTTAGGGCATGCTTTTACTCTAGATAGAGCACACATTCCTCTACCTACTCTGGTAAACGTACAGAAAAGTGTTGAACCTTTCAGTACAGCCAATTAATCACCAGTTGGCAAGATGAAGAAGTGCTCTGGACAAGTACCAACTCAAAGAAATAAAAAAAAGAGAGACATTAGAGACCATATCTTATCTCAGACAAAGAAGTGCAATGCACAGAAGTAATATCCCATTATAGAACCGTGTCTATTCTGAGATTAACAAAATGCACTACCCTGTTTTCCACAGTAATGAGCAAGCAGAAGCACAAAAGGCAGTTAACATCCTAACTTTGAACTCTGCAGCACCAATTTTTAGGTTCCTTCATCTGCAAGCTCCAGTGCCTTGAACCAGGTGCCTGAGCTGCCCCTCAGGCAAAGTAGGCAGCAGCAGATGTCTAAGAGCAGAGAACATCCCTTGGTGCCCTCAGCAGGGAGACAGCTGGGAGGGCCATTGAGGTACAGAGACCATGAGAAGAGTGTCAATAAAACACTTCTCCCCAGACTTTGAATACCTCACAATGAAGTCTCTCTCAACCTGGTTCAAAGTCTGAACGCTCAAATTCAATTGATTGCAAACAGAAACGCAGAATTTACAGTCACGCCATGTTTTTGCTAGCCCTAAGATGGTTGTATTCACTCTCTTTTCTCGCTCTCTGGACTCCAAAATATCTGTGTTATAGGAGCTAAGAGCAACTCATCCTGACCAGTCACATGTGTAGGGCCCTCCTCTGGGAACAGAGAGCACCAGGCCCAGATCCTGTCTGGCAGCAGACAATGACTCTGGGTGAGAGTTCAAATGAGAGTTATTGGCTGACAGCAGAGAAAGGATCAGCCTCCTCTGCATCTTTTGTGAACCCTGCTTTGGTGGCACACTCTGAAATAGGCTGCCCCAATCTGTTCAAATGAGAGAGCCAGAAAAGCACCAGCTTGGTAGATCACACAGGACTGTGGCATGAGATTGGTCCTGAGACTTTCAGTGCTTCCAGCAGAATTTTAGGATGGTGGGGAGTGTGAAAACCCCTTCCAGGGTTAGGCAGCAGCCGGATGAGATTGTGGGGTTGGACTTTGGTTTCAAAAGGGATAAATAAGGAAGTACCAATGCATCTTGCTGGATCTGATTTTGTGCCTTATGTTACAAGAGAGCTTAACAACCAGGAGCAGTAATCCCTTTGCCCACCTTCCATCATTCTCTGTTGTATCCACCCTGATAAAGTGTCAAATTGGTTGACTGACTCCACACACCTTTAACTAAAGATCATAACAGAGTGGGATATTAGCAATTACAGGCCACATCTATTATGTTAAGATCTCAGGTGTAGATGTGGCTGGTGGTAACCCCTTTTCCAGCAAGGGAAGCCCTCCTGGCCAACCTCACCGGCAGCTGGTACAAAGCTGGATATTCTGCTTTGGTTTTCCTTTTCCAAAGGGCAAGCAAACTACTGCAGTGTGAGTGGGAGGAGATTGGTTCTGTTTCTGTCGATGAGGAAGGAAACTTTACCTGAAGGAAAAGTGCCTAGTTCAGATGGAGGCATAAAGACCAGATAATGTGACATGAGCACATCAGCTCCAAGTAACAGCTTACATCAACATTTTTTTTTCTGATAAATGCCTGATTGATTAAGTATTTGTTCATGTTTGGGCACAACTCGAAGCACCGTTTGGATTCCCCTGTTATTGGCTCCCAAGAACCATGACTCACAATCATACAGGGAAGGAAGTGAAGGGGAAATGCTTTACTACATCCAGCATTGCAGGAATGAATGTCATGTTGTTGTTACTAGTGTAACCCCAGGCAGGGATATTGCCATGCAGGGACACAGCCAGGCTGCCAGACCGGCAGTTCTTGGGTGGTGGAGCCAGGTTTCTATTGCCAGGTAAGCTGCTCCCAAGATGTACACACCAAACCATCCTACTGGAGCCTCAGCCATGAATCCCACAGGCTGCCAGCCCCACTGGGGGAGCCAGCATCAGCAAGCAGAGGGGTTGGGCACCTCAGAAAGCCTGAAGAATACTCTGGGTTATATGTCTTGCCCACTTTCCTACCCTCACTGAAGTCTTTGGTGGTTCCAGGCAGAAAGACTGAGGGCAGCAGTGAAAGGACTGGATAGCAACACTAACTGGGCCTTGCTCTGCCACACCATGCTGGGTCTAGGATTACAGGCTTGCACTGAGGAGAAACACAGAGTTTTGCCTGAAAGCTGGCCACAAGTACATTGAAGTCAGCAGGAGCTTTTGCCAAGGAGTTCAGTGAGCTCAGGGCTGCATTAGTTACAGAAATGACTTTGGTAAGGTTTCCTTGCAAAGTGACACAAGGACATACAACTAGGGTATTGGAATATAATTAAGAGAGAAGGAAGTTAGGATGGATATTGGGAAAAACCTTTTGTCAGTAAGATTTATTAGTAGGTACAGTAGTCTCTCAGGGGAAATAGTAGAGAGGCATTCACTTGGGATATTTAAAATTAGACTAATGAAAGTGCCAGCAAATATTCCATGGGGAGCATGCTTGCAGTGAGGCAAAATGAGCTCTGTGACCCTGTCCTGTCGAAGGAGGGCTTTGTGCAAATGTCTAAGAGACTGGGCAAGCTGGCTGCCAGCTGCAGAGCCCTGGGCCTCCCTCTGTGAAGGGTAGTGTGGGGAGCTCTGGGAAGCTCCTGCCTCAGTAGTGGAAATTTTGGGCAGGGTCACAGGGAGGACTCAGTGGAAGACATTGAAATATATTTTATATTGAGAGCATCTCAACACCTTCTTGCTAAACAATGACAGCGAGTTCACAGGGCACACAAAGCTGAGAGGAGTGACTGACACCCCAGAGAGCTGTGCAGCCCTTCAGAGGGACCTCAACAGCCTGGAGAGATGGGCAGAGAGGAACTGCCTGAATTTCAGCAAAGGCAAGTGCAGGGTCCTGCACCTGGGCAGGAATAACCCCATGGACCAGCACAGGCTGGGGGCTGAGCTGCTGGAGCAGCTCTGTGGAGAAGGACCTGGGGGTGCTGGTGGACAACAAAGTGTCCCTGAGCCAGCAGTGCCCTGGTGGCCCAGAAGGCCAATGGGATCCTGAGCTGCATTAGGAGGAGTGTTGGTCAAGGGAGGGGATCCTCCACTGTGAGTTAGCAAAGTTCCTGACACTTTCCTTCAAATTTTCAGACTGGTCACTTGTCACCCTGTTTACTAAGGGGCTGCTGGTCTCCTTAGGAAGAGCCATCCTCCCAAACAACTCTCTTTTCAGTAGTTATGGCAGTAAGTCTGGTAGCAAAGGTGTCTAAAAATGGGAATTTCTCAGTGGCATAGGTGACCCTGCTGTTCTGCACTCACCGCTGGATTGCAGAGAGTCGTGGTTCAGGCTGATCATCATAACCAGCCCTGAAATGTAAACATAAGCCTCATTCCCCTGCTTGTGCCCTTGCTGTCTCAGATTGAGTTGGTGTGTTCCAATACCATAGTGGACTGCTACAACAAATCATATGCTGTAATTTAAAAAGGCGGTGATGTAAAATGATTGAAACAACCTATTTCTTTACATATTCCATTAATCTTTCCTGGCTATTTATTTCTGTTGATTTTTTTTTCGAAAACTTGCAGTGTTGAAAGATGTCAAGCCTCATTGTCCTCTTACTAAGAGCTAACTGTCTCCATGAAAACAAAGTTTCATGACTGCTGCTGTCGTGATTTGAGCAGCAGACGTAAACAGGGTCATCTCCAGCCATAGTGGGTGGATGTTTAGTTTATAGCGCTGAGGTTAAGAGTGAAAGCGTGTGACTAAGAGCAGAAAACAGAGGAGTCTTTGTATACATCAAGAGCCCTGAGGCAAAACACAGAGAAGGAGAATGCTGACACAGACTTTAATGGAGAAAGAAAAGAGTCCATTATGAACGTTACAGAGAACATAATTCATTTAAGAGAAATCAAGATTTAAAGGACTTATAGAGGGCAATATGAATACTGATGTCAGTGCGTCACGCCTGGTGGTTTGTTGTCAGACTCTCTAGCTGTGTTAGGGTACCATGCATCATGTCAGGTGGAAGACAACTCACTATCAGAAATTATTGTCACCTCCTTTTATTTTCCTGTTGGAAACAGGTTTCTTTCAGTTTAAGCCTCTTGACAGAAACCAGTAATATGAACAATTTAAAAACTGCATCTCTTGCATTTTAACACCAACCTCCCAAAGCTGTCAAAATCTCTCAGGATGCTTTTTCCTCCTCAAACCTCATCTCTTCATAACTAGAGACAGGAGGCGGGGAGGTGGGGGGCAAGCAAAAGAAGGAAATTGGGCTGTATCATGTCTGAGTTACTCAAGTATGAGAGCACAAGGAGAAAGCTGGTTAGGAGTGCTGCTCCCAAGCTTGCATATACATTGCAGAGACTGAGGGCAAGCACATTTACTGCACCATAAAACAATGTTATGAGTGCTTGAAAAATATTCCCCAATCCATACACTATAGTTGCTTCTAAACTTCAGCAGCCAGAGTCATGAAAATAGAGTGCTTTGTGCAGTAGCTTGCGCAACCAAAGAACTTTCTTGTCCTCAGAGTGCTTTATTATTTTTAACGAGACAGGCTGAGCACTTCTTGATAAACATTTTTTCCTTGAAGCAGTAATCCTCCTTAAACTTTTTACCTTGTCCCTACAGCATGCAGCTAGGAAGTTAATAACAGAACTCATTTTCCTTTAAAGTGCTAGTCATGTTAGTACAGAAAGTGAGGAACATGTGATTGTCATGAAAGGGGCCATGGCTGGAAATAAATTGGAGGCGCCCTGTTCATATGCAGGCTTAGTACTTAAGGAAGAAAGTTTTCTGAAGCACATTTTCTAGGATATCCAATTTCTTTCAAACTAACAATAAAAGAAAAAAATTAAAAGTATTAATGTTGTAACAGGAATGTTCCAGCCTATACTATTTGGTCCTCGTGCCTAACCCTGAAAATGTTTCCATGCACCCTGAGTCTACTTTGCCACAGGCAAGTAACAGCCAGCAGGTCATGACAGAGCCAAACCAAAGAGCCAAGAGTAATTCAGCAGGTCTCAGAGGAAGGGAGGCTGATCATACATCTGCACACTTGCCTTTGCTTTGAGCAAGGTGCAATGCATGCTGCTGCTTTGGCAAATGCTTCTGGGGTAGCATTACAAACCATTCATTTTTAAAAGCCATTCTTCTCTTTGGTACAAGAATTATTAAAGCTTCTACAAGTGAGAGTTTAATTAACAGTGAGAATTTAACCACATGAAAATGAGGAAACTCTGGGCAAACCCACCCATCGAAGTCAATCTCACGTCTGTGCCCTCGTATCAGTGTGTTACAACAGGCTCTTTCACGGTCACATGAGGCTGACCAGGGGACACACTTCGCACTGGATCTAATACAATGAAAAGAAAAACTGTCTTTTTCCCCCTGTGGTCTTAGATGCACATGTGGCTTTTCATACCACACACATCATGTGTTCTTGGAATGAAAGGCCCTTTTGTAACATGCAGACACCAGTCAAGGCAACTTAACATCGGGTAGGATTGTTAACTTGGTTCCCTAAGCCTCGCATGCACACTGCAGCAGCATTGCACTGGTGGAACAATGTGGTTGAAGGAACATGACCAGCTATATTATAAATAATTCCCAATACACGCATCACCATTGCTGCTCCACCCAGGTTAACTACCTTTACTTACTGGAGGTAGTTTCTCCCAATAGGAACAGGGGAAAACTTGAAGACAGGCCTGATGATTGCTGTGCTTGGGATGGCCGAGACATTGGCAAGTCTGTGTTTGAAGGAGTCATTACCACCCTACAAGCACTCTCCAATGTGGCCACCTTCCTCTGCAGCCTCAGAAGACCAGTGAGAACAGTATTTCCTTAATAGGATTACCTAGCAATGAGTCTTTATTCTAAAGGCCTCAGTGCCTTCAAATGTACCAGTGCAGGCAGTAGGTAAGTGGTCATCAATCATTACCTTTTGCAAATTTGGAGGATGTGCCTCGTGTATCTTAACAAGATCTTCCTGATTTGAAGCAGGTTAACTGTGCAGTTCCAAGCAGCATCAGTTCTCTGTCCAAGCATGGAAGTATATCTTCTTGAGAGACTCTTTTATAAACCAAGTTATGCCCAAGGAAAGCACTCGAATCTCAAAAGGAGATCTTGTCCTTGCTGCAGGGCCTGGTATTAGGGTGCACACAAAATGATCTACCAGGTATTTTCAAAGTTGAACAACCCAAACTGTGCCACTGATTTAGGTTAACTCCAGAATAGGTCAGCTGTGTAAATGCCCTTTATCCCTTAAAAAATAAAACAAGGAACACAGACAAATTTAACAATTTTATTAAAAATTGTACCAGTTATTAGAAAAAAAAATCCAAGTATTAAAGTATTAAAAAGCACCAAAGAAGAAAGCACAAAGCAAATATACTGCACAGATACAAAAAAGGAGCTCTGCCCAGTCACCATTGGTACAGGCAGGAGTCCTGGAGGCACACAACCAGGATAAACAAAATGCTACATTCTCACTGGGTCTCAGTCCATGGCAAAGAAGGTGTGTGCACTTCAGGACTAATCCAGACAGAAATCTCACAGGAGAGCATCGGGTTTACTTCTGCAGCAGGACAGTATCATATTCTGGTGAAAATCAGAAGTCATGGGGAAACCCTCCACTGAGAGGAAGTTTATTAAGCACACTGCAAATTCTAGCTCATCTTACCCTTTTTGTTTTCCAGATGAAGGACTCTGAACAACTTTGTTGTTGTTGTTTTTTTTTTTAAATATCCCACTGAAGAACAGTCATGCAGGAAGCAGGGGGGGTGGGGGAGGTGGGGAAGGAGGAGGAGAAGAAAATGTGAATCCACATTTCACAGTATTCTCATCAGTGAACTTCACCTAGAAACACGGGAGACTGTACTACATACCATGGAAGAGAATAGAAGAGAGCCATGATTATTTTAACCAAAAAACCCCAACATCTACACACCCAAACACAAATTTAGTGGTAGGATTTTCAAATACACCCAGTGGAAACAGATGTACATATCCTGTGGGTTGTTCTAAAATTTCCCTTTTACAAGTTCAACTTCTGACATGTATTTAAGGACATACTGACAACGTCGTCCTTCCATCACACCAATCCCTCCCCTTTTTGTCATCAAATATTCATTTCAGGATAGTCTCATCTATAACTGAGTTGAGGAATCTGTGATGATGCTCTCCTGGAGCCATGTCCACAAACTGGGGAGACTCCTTTGGATTTAAGAATAACTTTATACATGCAAAATTTCCATAATAGATTTTAAAAACAGTTTAACAATCTACCCTTCCCACCCCTCTGTTCCCCAAAGGCAGCAAAAAGTCTGAAGACAGAACTGAAACATGGCTTTAAAAAACAGCCCACAGACATTAGGTTTCGCTTCCCAGAAACCAACTTCCAGCATGGGATTCGCAGGAAGAGACCCTCCTTTCTGTGGCTAAGGGGGAAGGTGAGGCACATGGAAGAAAGAAGGGGTAGGGGATGTCAGACGGCATTCAGTTCAAGAACATGCACACACACACACTCACACACACACACAACACACACACAATTACATTCCAGTGCATTTGATGTGTTTGGTCTTTTCTGCTTTTCCTGGTGGAGAAGAGCTGAGCTGTGTAACACCTGTGTGAACACATGCAAACCAAAGAAACAGAGACCACTGAAGTCTTTAGGAACTGTAAAAGATTGTCCTAGGATCTTTTATCAATTCCTTGAGGTATTTCTTCTCACTAAAACAATCAAAGGCAACAGGTAGGCATTTTTGCAAATGATCACAAATGCCAGTTTGAAAGATAGACTCTTTTGAAGGATATTATTAAAACCTTTGTTGTCAAATTATGCTAATACTCAACAGTGCTTGGTTCAGGGGCAGACCTCCCATTAATACGAACCAGCATTCCATGGTTCTTTTATTTTAGACCCTGCAGTAAATACTGCTGGTAAAACAAGGCAAGACCTCCACAAATCTGCATTCTTGTCTGATTCTAGCACATACGCTGAGTGTTTTCCCTATTTTTCCCTTTAAAAATACCCTCAATATCACACCATTCAGCATGTCACAGTCTCACCATTCTCTCAGCAGAGATATGGGTCAGGACCAGCAGTGGAAGGGTGGTATTCATTGTACAGTTGATAGTGTCACATTGTAATAACTGCCTCAAGTAATTTTGCTTTTTCTTAAAAAAACCCCAAACCAACCTTTCTTCCTAGTCTACTAATGGTCAGGATCTGCTGTTTCCCAGAAGAGTGCTGAGTGCCACACCGAATGAAGTTCCACCTTGGGTACAGCTCCAGTAACTGCTATGGAGCAACTCCAGGACTGTAGTAATGTCACATACACACTTTGCCTATATCTTTAATTTAGGCTTGAGGGGACAAAATAAACAGCCAGTAGAAAGAAAGCTGTCTTTGCAATCACACTTTCTACGCCAAGAAAGACTGGGTTCCTTGCCTCTATTTCCTTGCTGATACACAGCTCCAAAACAAAGGCTGACAAGGAAGTTTCTTTCAGGACTCCTCAAACAAAAGTTTAGCCAACAAATATTTAGTAACAAGCTATTTAAACTGAAATATGTGATCAGTTATGCTATTTAAACTGAAATATGTGATCAGGAAATCAATGCTACCAGGGATCATCAGCACCTTGAGAGAAGGCTGCAGTCCTACACAGATCCAGCAGCAGCCCTTTCCATGCAATTTCATCCTCTCCCCTGCCTTTTTTGTATCCTATTTGCAGCAGTTTGCAGCTATCCCTGGGCAGTCACTTTGTGATTACTGGCTCAGCTTTCAAGAATTGCAGGAAACAAAAGTAAAGCTAACTATTCCCTACTAGCACCAGGCTTGCTGGATCCTAGGATGGGCAGGTTACAAGATATTCAAAAGAGTAGGAAGCTGGGAAGGGATAGGAAGAACTCCATCCCTCAAGGAAGGACAGTTGAGTTCTGAAGCCGTTTTGGAGATCTGGGGGAAGGCACCATCAGCAGCAGCTCCAGTTTTTCTTAAGAACTGCTCACTAAAAACAGGAATTTGTTTTAGGAGAAAGATCCAACTCTTCTTTCTAAATTGTTAGACTCTAGTTTTACAGCACAGAGAGGAACCGTGTCCCATTCTTTACACCAGAAGAAACTCATATCTAAAAACCTGAGCATAATCCTTCAGCAACAGGATTTAAACCATGTTCTTTGGAACCATTTCTCCAGATAATCAACATATGTCTCTGGCCACACTGCAGTAGCTACTCTGCAGGCAAAATCTCCCCAGCAGGTGTTCAAGGGACCTTACAAATACAGAATGGGTGACACATACATGTGTTTGTAGATAAATGTGTGAAACCTTCCCACTATTTCCCCAAGTAGGGGAGGCTTTGAGTATGAAGTTGTTGCTTTTCCCTAAGCAAATAACCAGCCTGCCCCTCCAAATCTACATGAAGAAAAGTAAGACTTTTGGGTTGACAGAGCGTATTTCCTTTCTCTGAGATACGCAGATATGGAATATAATTAAAATATATTATCAGTGGTTGTAAATCTCTGGCACCAGTAACCAACATGCATATTGCAGGAAGTCAGCCTTTGTCTAGCATTAGCTCTATGTCTCCAATGAAGCATTGTTGTTCAAGAGGGTTTTGAGACTCTGGCATGACCAATTTTGATAAGTCTGTTGTTGCAGTGGGAAATATGGACTGGCAAAGATGTGTCTTTCCCTGAGCCAAATGACTTTAGTGAGGCCAGCAGCCTGACGGAGGAACCATTTCAGGCACTTGTTTCTCCTGTTAAGAAGACTCTTGTCCTAGATAAATTGGTTGGGTCTTAACACTAGAAAGTGGCAATACCAGACTTATCCTTCCAGCTTATGCATCCAGAGGACAGGCCTGTTTGGCCATCAAGTCAAGGCAGAGGGAAAGGGGAAAGCTCACAATGGTTTTTTAATGTCAGAAGCAGTTGCTGAATTTTTCGTAGTTTGCAGGGCTGTTATGATGTAGCATTGACTGTTCCTGATAAAAGGGTCCTGGCAAGCATCACATCCAAGGGCATGCCACACGGGGAGGCATCATTGCTGCGTTGCTTCCTGAGCCTCCGCACTTCCACTTCTGCCTCTTAAAAAGCTTCTTATTTAAGAGTCTTCTCCTTAACATTAGGCTTCTCAGGGGTCCCCAGTTCAGTCTGTGCTTGCACTACACCTCAGGCTTTCCCCACCATTTAAGTCCTCTTTCTCTAATGACCAGCGTTTACATCAAGCAGACTGTGCAAAGCAAAGTATGGAAAGCCTCTCAAAGCATGGGCAGAGAGCAGCTTCCATCCTGCTGCAGCATAGTCAGCAACAGCTATCACTTAGATCACTCTGGGTAACTCTGTAGTGCACATGCTTAAAGAAACAACACAAAACCAAAAATAATCCCCCCTCCTTAAAAAAACCTCCCACCCTCCCTCTCCATAAAACCCACCCCCAAAAATATTACTTGAGATTCATTTATATGAATTATTAACCATCACGGACAAACATATTACTCTAGCTCTAGCTAGAAAAATAACACAAAAGGAGAAAAAAGCTTTTCTCGCTAAAGCCTCTCCTTATATCTAAAGAGAGTGGCTGTGAATATATGAGGGTGAAAAAGGCTTGGGAACTTCTTTCAGGGAGCTAAAGTACATTTTGCCACAGTAGAGCAGGATGAAAATCAAAGAGAATGGGGCTGGGAGAAAGCAAGAAGGTCCAAATTTAAGTCTGTTCAGCAAACTGTTACCAGACGCTACAGTGCAATGATGAGATTACACAAATACCAGAGAAAGCAGGAATTAGAGACAAACATGCAAAGAGGGGTGGAGAAGGAAAGCACATGTGCAAGTAAACTACTCTTCTGTACAGTAATGCATATTTCTCAGAGTGGATCAAGAGCAGAAGAACTTCTCAACACCTGCAGCTGACGTTTCTAACACAATTGAAGAGCAATTCTCTGGAGAGCTCTTCCTCATGCTGGTTGTATCATTTGAGACCTTCAACAAGGTGCAGCGGCCATATGGACATTTTCAGAAAAAATAATAAGGTTTGTATTGCTTCTGTGTTCATGTTTTGCCCTAGCTGTCACTGGGTCTGTTGAACTAAGTATATTTAAGGCTACAGAGAAGTAGCCATCAATATTCAAGGCTACTTCCTTTTGGTAGGGTAGTTTCCCTGTGCTGGTCCAATAGTGTCAGCCATACGGACAAACCTCTGAGTGCATACAAACTGGGAACTGATAGAAGATCTCCCTTGAAATAACATCACTGCTGCTAGTCAGTATATGCTTACAGCAGCCTCCAAACACTACACACCAGAGTAATGGACAGACTGCTTGTACAGTGTACATATCAGACTAGATGCTAATTAATTTCCCTGTCAAATCCTGAAGCAAAATTATCAAATGCCTGGGATCTAAGTCTTCCTGACGAACCACATTATAGTAAGAGAAAAGAAAACAAAAATAAAATAAACATCCATCATAAAACTACTAAAAACATATACATTAGCATTGTAGAAGAATGACACTTGTGCCATATTCCATGGGTTTTGGCTTCCTGCTGGCTCATGGGCACTGAGAACACTGAATTGAAAGCAGGCAGTGGCAGAAGCTAATAGCCACCAGCAACCCCAAGAAAGTTTCTTTTTCAGACTGTTCTACAGAAATTATAATTTTTTTTATTGATGGCATTGACAAAGAACAACTTCTTGTGAGAGAGCTGCAAGTGGTGCCCAATGGAATGGCTGAAGAGGTCAGATTTCTTTGTGATTTTCTCTCACACAGAGTGCAATGAAATAAACAGTAACTAATGACTAAAACAAGTAACCTCATGGAACCAAGTTACTTGAATGTTTTTCATTGCTAAAAATGTGGAGGAATGGAGCATCTCTGATCTAAAAGATACCCAAAGTATGTTTAGTCATCAATCCCAGGCATAATTTTTAACTAGCAGCCAAAATGACACTCCTGCACTCTACCATCCACTACTATACAGGGCAGAGGAAGCCGTCAGTCTAATACCTGCCTCCCTTGCACAGAGGTCACCGGTGCGGGGAACCAGCAGCAAGCTTTACCAAACACACCCACATTCTGGCTTTCCTTCAACAGTGTTGGACAAGAGCTCCCTGCCTCGCAAGGCAGGCAGCAGCAAAGAAGAGTCCGTAAAAACACCCAAACTTGAAGACGAGTATCAGAAAGTCAGAGTCCTCACATCCGGCCGGCGGTGTGCAATGTCTCGCCCCCGAACCAGTGTTTGTTCAGTGCTCCCTGCAGACTGGATGTGGCCTGAAACAGGCAGGCGAAGCTCACCTCTGCCCAGTGTGGTTCCTGTTCACCTCCGTGTTTAAGGCCAAGTTGTGTAGGAAGAGAAAAAGCTGCCACCACACTTGATTTCTGTTCTGCTGATGCTGTAGAGAAGAACAGTTAAAGCAAGGTTATTTATATTTCTAAAATTGCAACATACCACTTCTCTTTTCCAATAACAACTCAGTTACACTTTTCAAGAGCAGACACTTTAATCCCATCAGCATAACAAGGGGGTGCAGCAAGGGATGAGGGGAGAGAGGGAAATGATAAGTTCTCCAGAAATAATTGTAGCTCTAACATTACAAAAAGAAAAGAGCAGACCCTTTATGCATTGTGCACAAGAGGATTAAACTTTTTTTTTTGCTTGTAGGATTTCGCAGAGTTTAGCCAAGTGCTGTTTTTAATCAGATTGGCTTCTGAGCCTTTCAAAAGCCCCAGCTGCATGAACAAACAACCTTTTTTTTTTTTTTTTAAAAAAAAAGCCCCCCTTCACCCCGAAAGTAAAAAAAAAGAAAAAAAATATAACTGGTGATCCATCTGTAAGTGATTTGACACCGTGAAGGTCAAAGGGTTAATCTTCAATTTAAACCACACTGCTGAGACAGCAAAACTCTGATTTCATCTAGTACAAGAAAACACATTCGTGCACACACACACTCCCCCACCCTCCCCCCACCACATTTTCCTTCCCAGCATCTCCAAGATAATACTGCCCTTTTTATAGCCACTTTTGACAGTAAGCCATAAATAATCAGCCTTGGAGCCCTTTCCTACTGACTGGAGCCAATTAAACCTTAAGCAAGAACATACTTGAAAACACACAAAAAACCAAAACCAAGAGGTTATTTCAGGTCCCATTGTCAAGGAAGAAACATAGGAGTTGAGTTTCAGGGGGACACCAGACTACATAATGCAGCTTTGGGACAGGGACGCTGTTCCTCCTTTTGTTATATGTAATCACCCCTGCAAAAGTGGCTCCGATTATACCCCCACCTTCCTGCACTTTAATGGCATCTCATACAAACAGGTGGGTTTCTCTTTACATGGCCCAGTCTGGGATACTATTTCACCTCAATAACTGACCCTCTATTAGAAGTCAGTCTTCATTTTCTCATCCAGAATTCCATATTTGCTAAGCAGGCATGATCATTTCTGGAAAACAAAACAAACCAGCCCAAATCTCCACCCCCTACCCCTCTCCCCAATCCCCAGCAGACCAGGAAACAGAAGACTGGCTTCCCACAACTTTGCGTCAGTACACAGGAGTTCATAAAAGAGCACTGAAGCACATTATATGAACAAGATGTTTCGACTCAGATTAGCCCAACAGGGCAGAACAACACAGTTGCAAGGCATTTTTTACATAATCACAAATAAGAGAGTTGCAACTGGAGTTGGTGTATTGGAGATGTGTCTATAGACAGCTCTTCAAGGCCCTTCCAGATAGCCATTAAATTATGTTCGTATTCCAGTGTGAGTGTGCCATTTGAATCACAAGCACACACAAAACAGGCTTCCAGAAAACCTGTGTTCATCCTGCATCTTAGCAGTGGGTCGTTATTCTTGCCCTCAAGACTTAACAAGAAGAAGAAGAAATGGATTTGGGAGAGTTTACACAGATCCCACCACCCATTTCAAGGGCACTGTGTTGGCAGCATAACCTGTAGGCAGTGGCTCTAGAGCCTGCTGTTATTTATTTCAAAGTAACTAGTCCTGGGTTAACTCCTTCTGATTGCAAAGACATTGCTAGGTTTACAGGTGAAAACAATCTTTTATAAACTGTCCTGTAAGGCTGGGTTAAAAAACACTAATTTGGTCTCAAAAAGCAAGATCATTTTTGTTTTGTTACTCATATCTTGGTTTGACCAGGTTTGCCCTTCCTCATCAAACTCCAGAGATTCTTCTCACCCTCCTCCATACAGCCACACTCCTAAAACTGCTCAAACATGCACAGGGAACCACAGTGTCCCCATGATGTCTAGATACCATATTTTTATCAAGCTGTTACAGCCTAGGCAGATTCCTTAAACAGAGATCTTTGGGTAAGACATCAATGAAGTGGCATGCAAGAACAAAGTCATCTTCTGCAGTTTCCACGAGCAAGGAACTATGCTAGGAGAGCTTAGTGGACAAACATATTGCAGATGCTCTGAAGACAATCTTCTTTGTTAGATTATTTTATTCTATTGGCAGACAAGAGGGTAAAAATTTGTCTTATAGAGACTTAGTCAGGGATCCTTAAAAGGATGTTTAAAAATTGGTACAAAAATCCTAAGCTTGAAGTACATCTCAGCTTCATTGGTGGACCCTCTACAAGGGAAACTCTCATGGAATTTTATAAATGGGTTAATCTGGGGGCACACAAGAGGAGTGCTGATCTGGCACGTACAGTTTTACCATTTCACACTGTTGGGAGGATAAATACATGTAAGAACTCCCATGTTAATGTCCTCCTACATGTAGTAGACTGCTTTGTGCTTCCCATACAATAACAGGTTTCTAATTATTCTGGCTCCTCAAGTTTTATACCCCACCTCAGGAGAAAAGGATTATCTACTCTTTCCAGAGATAGGTAAAGGAAGCCATGTTCTGAAAAAAACTGTGGAATGACTGAGCTCATACACCTCTTTGTTTTTTTTAAAGGGGGAACTTTTTGAGGAAGGTAATGAGTTTTGGTTTTATTTAGTAAACAAGAGTTTTAGAACTGTACTTTATGATGGCTTACAGGCCTGCAAGAGAACCAGTGGGATATGATAAGGCAAATACTGAGAAAAACTCTAATATGTATTTTAGTTTATATTCTATTGTGTTTATTTCACTGCCTCTTGAAGTCACTTTTTGGTACAGCATTTTTGTCTTCTCCAATTAAAATTGTTCCCTGTATTTGCCAGAACAGGAAATATTTTACCCTTGGTTCCCCTTGGTTATAAGAAGCATTAACATCTCAAGTAACTTTTTAAAAAATGTTGACACCATTTTGTTTTGAAGTAAAAAAATAGAGCACTACATTGAGGGCAGCTTTCCAGGTTTTATTCCTAGACTTAGGCCTTGCTTGTATTTCCCCAGGTGTGTATTCAGCCAGCATTTTCTTCCACGGTGGTGCAGTCCCACACGCTTTACTGGCCCAGGTACTGGAGCAGCCCACTCACACAGTCCTCTCCCCACAGCAGTGCTGCAAAGTGAACTAGAGCAGCACAGTGATCAAGGCCGGAACTAATCTGATAAAGAAGTTGCCCTTACTGTTTAACAGGTCATCCTAAACTATCTGATCCATGGCATCGTGTCGTCAGACTGATGCTTGTGCCAGGACACCAGAAAGAAGATGACCTGTGAAGAGGAGCAAGCTGGGACTACCTGCTTCAGCAGCAAGCCTGGCTAATGGGGTTTGGAGTTATAGCTTCAATTCTGGGCTGATCTGCTTTCTGTGGTACTAATTCAGCATGGGACAAGAGCCACAGAACAAAATGGCAGATACTACTTGGAAATTTATGGAAAGAACTAAAAAATGTCCTTTTCACAAGTTTCTGTGTCTTTTTTTCCCCAGATATGCTTCAGCCAAGACCAAAATTCTTAAATATATCAAGATTGAGGCGTTTTTGGTGTGGTATATATTTCTGTAGGATGGACAGAAAACCCAAAAGAGTGATTCCAAGAATTTGGCTTTTTTTTTTTTTTTTTAATGTGACATGTTTTGAGACATTTTTCTAAGATTTGTAACTACTGCGATACTGGTGTATAATTTCCCTAAGCTTCACCAGGCTGATTTGCCCTTTATCAAAATAACTCAATCCTCAGAGAGTCACTAATGCACAAAAATACCAGGGATGAACGCTTTGCCACCTCCATGTGAGAGCAGCAAAATAACCCTTTTGAGGCTTCCTACCCAAGAAGGAAAGAAACCCCTTTTGCCCTCTATACTAACTGTAATTAAAGAAGAGCAGACTTGTGAATACAGTAAGTCAACACAAAGCTGGAAACACATAAAACCATTTCCTATTGCAGCTGCTGCTTTTTAAAGGGGATATCCTTAAGAGACTGTCTGTCTGAAATGTTAGCATGAATGCTTCAATGAGTCACAAGGAAAGGCCATTTTACAGGAAAAGTGTCCTCTGCAGCAACAGTACATCAGTGAAGCCTCTTCCATGAACTGTGCTGAACCAAAAGCCAGACTACTTGTAAACAAACACAAAAAAAAACATGCAAGACTTTTACTGGAAGCAAGTGAAAGAGGAACATGACTGACCCGACACTTACTCCTTTCCCATAATTAATTCCTAATACATGTTTCACACTGTAAGCATACAGATACATATCTGGCAAATAGCACCCCAGACATCCAAACCTTTTGTACTCCTACCAAGCCCTTGAGCAGGGTGATCAAAGGGAAGATCAGGACAGGTGATGCACTTCAAAGAAAATGCTGTCCCTTTGACACAGCTCCTTGAATCCACGAGCATAAATGTTTAACAGATTAATAAGACTCATTTTTACACTTGATATACACGTGCCATTAACATCTCTTGTTTTAAAAAGTAAATATGCTTGTCATATACTCATTGTATGTGGGTATGTCTGGTACACTCTGTCTGCCCTCTTGATCTCATGGGTAGCTTCTGACTTTGCTTCATACCTTCCATACAATTAAGGGTCACATTCTGGTCCCATCTTAACTAGAAGGATTAATATGGCCCTAAATGGTGGTGTGAGAGCAAGAAGAGAATAAAGGCATATGTGTACATAAAAACATTATTCTTCCTTTAATGACTAATACAAGTATTAGCAACAAGTTGTTGGGATTGTATTTATTCACTGAATACAAAAATACTTGCACACTGGGAGCAGTTGCTGACTCATCGCTGAAGGCTGTTTTGGCTGCCAGGTGGCTGGAGGCATATTGTGCTACCACAAATATGCTTCAGCTTAGAAAGACTAGAAAGTCACAGTCCCCAAGGCAACAGAAGTTACAGAAGGTGTCCCCTACTGGAGAGAGAAATGCAGGCCATTGGAAGTCAAATACAAATCTTTCCAGCTGTGATTCCTAATGACCAAAGTATAATGCATGTGTAGAACCAGCAGAGAAAAAAAGGAGGCAGTAACAGAGGAAAAAAATGAAAGAGGAGCTCAGCCCCATGGTTTGTCATGGCGACACAATAAAGAGAATGAGAGACTGTCCTCGGGAAACTCCATCCTTCTGTCTTGCAATGACTCTTACACGGGACTAAACTTGTAGTAAAGGGAGGTGTCCTCTCAAGTATCGTTTCCTTTCTCGAGAGCCTCCATCAGTCTTTGCAACAAGCTAAGCAACACGTGTGTTTATGGAGAGAGGACAGATAGCAGTGGGCAGAGGCGAAGGGATGCGGGGGACCCCCAAAACCCATGTGTGGGCTGCCCAGCCCAAGCACGGGGGAAGGCACGGGCTGAGGCGCCGGGTGCGCGCCGCAAGCAGCGACGGCTGTTGCCGCAGACCTGCCGCCGGCGCAGCTGCGCAGGTGAGCCCTTTCTCAACTTTCTCGTAGTTTAAAAACAAGCACGCAGCCACTCGCGCCTTCCTCTCCAGCACGGGCAGGAAGGGGAAGCAGACAGCCGCCATGGCAACAGCCAGCTGACGGCAACCTGGGAAGGGCAACCACCGGCCACCGCGTTCCCAGGCCCCCGGCCTTCCCCTCCTTCCCCATCCCGAGGGGCACGCGGGCTTATTTTCCACAAATACGGTCAATAAAGATCCCACATTTCCACAGAGCCGCACCGATACCACTCTGTAAATGTGGCACGGGGTCCGGCACGGTTCGCGCCCATGCTCTGTGTGTGGGGGTGTGTGTGTGTGTGTGAGGGTGCTGGAAGAGATGCCCAGGAGAGGCCACTCCACACCGCCCAGCCACGGCCGGCAGCTGCAAGAGTTTTTGACCCTTTCAAGGGTTTATTGACACAACCCGCGTGTGATGGGGCAGAGCTGTTCCACAGCTCCCGTGTTCATCGCCTGCCCTGCGCGGGCCGCGGGACCCGCTGACCTGTGTTTGGCATCCATCCCTTCACCAGCAGAAGGGAGGTGCTCCCAAAACTGCTCAGTGCTGCGGAGACCCCCCCTAGTGATAAAAGTTTGCCTCGGGGTTTGCTTAAAATAACACTTTAGAAGTTTTTACAGGAAAAATATCCTGGCGCGGGGGGAAGGGGTGGGCGCGGGGCCGCCCGGCTGCGCGGGGAGGCGGCGGGAGGGCAGGTGCAGGGCTGGAGCCTGCGGGCAGCGCAAACTCGTCAGCAGCGCCGATGAGTCAGAGGCTAAATTTAGCGAGCGATATAAACACAGCCGCCGAGCGCAAACACGGCCCGGCCGGGCCCTCGCACGCACCGCCCGCTCCTCCTCGCCCGCCGGCCGGGCCCGCTGGCCCTCGGGGGGCTCCAGCCCCATTGCCAGCACCCCCTCAGGTCTGGACCCGTCACGGAAAAACCTAACTGAGCTTTACAGGAGTTGCCTCAGTGGTCCGGTCCTCGGAAGGATTCATTTTCAATTGGTGAGGCAGCTACTGAGGAGAAAAAAAAAAACACACACAAACAAACAAACGTCCAAACGGAGACTATAAAAGGCTGGCAGGACATTCCTCTTCAGTGGCTTGAAACAAAGGAGAACCCTGCATCTGGCACTTGTCTTCCTGCCTTTCCAACATAAATTGAGTAAAATACAAACGTGTACACTCCTCACCATAAATAATCAGTCCAAACATCTCATTATCCCCCTCAGAGATGGCACTATCTTAATAAGATCAACGAACCTAGGTGGAGAACTGGAGGCAGAACAACTAGCTTCCTATCAGCAATCCTTGCATGATCTCAGTCAAGTTATAACCTGCATTTTCTACTCTCCCACAATAAAAAATAAGTGTGGTATTACCACAAATATTTCTTAATTGAAAAATAATTTCTCAGCTGTCACACTGCTACAAGCAGAAAGCATGTTACCACTGTCACAGTGCTGCGAGAGCTGAGGAAATCCAGAAGCACCCGCAGAGACCGAAGGGGTTGTACAGGAGAGACAGCTGCACTGAACACTGATACTAGAAATACTGCAGAACAATTCACCTGCACTGTCTCAAAGAACTGTTTTGTGCTCTTTATTGTGGGCAATCTTGGTCTTTTGAGGTTGTGGTGCCACTGCCCCAAGATAGTCCTGTGTCCGGCAGGATTCATGGCACACAGTTGCACAGAGCTTCCACAGCTCTCCTGTCACTCAGCTCCCTTATCCTCTGCCCACTTTCTCTACCAGAGCTGGGCAGGAAGTTTTGCTTTTTAATATTATCCTCTATTTTAAGCAAGAACATACTTGTAATATATTGAAATCTTTTGTCAGCTGAAAGCATAGAGGAGGTTAGATTTTTATTAAACTGATATACAGTGATTGTATGTGACTTGCATGAAGAGTTTGTATAGCCCAGCCTCCAGCAGCAGCCTTACATGGCTGCCTGAGGAAAAGCTAAGGGCAAGTACCTGCAATAGCTTCCACTAGTACTCTCTTTCAGCATCTAACTAGTTTGAGCTTAGGACTTCCTGAGTTAGATCTGGTTTCTGTTTATTTAATGTCTGCTTCAATGGCCATAAACTTGTCTCAATTCCCCTTGAACCCACATAAAGCACTGGGATGCACAATATGCCTTGTCAAGGAGCTCCACAGCTTTCACCTGTTGCATGAAAAATGACCTCATTTACTTTGAGCTGGCTCCCACTAGTTCAACTTGATTTTGCCTAGGTCTTGTACTGGGCAAAATTAGTCTATTCATCTCCTTCATGTCACTTTTGATTTCTGTTTAATATTGCTTTCCTCTTGATTTGTATCTTTTTTTTAGGCTTAGCAGTCCTAGCCCTTTTTTCATATGGAAGTTCTATCGTCCATCTTGTCCTTCTCTGAACCTTTTCTAGTTCTGCTGCATCATTTTTGGATGAAGAAAACCAGAACTTCATGTGACATTCAAGATATGGTAGAAACATGAATTTATACAGTGGCATAATTATTTTCTGGTTCTCAGTTTCTTTGCTTAACATACCAAAGAATATAATTTCAGATTAGATGTAAAATGGTCCAGCAAGTTTCTGTTAACCTACATGTCAAGTAATCAGCTCCACAGGCAGCAGGATTTCAAAACAGGTGCTAGGCAAGGTATCATTTGTATGCCTGGGGAAGGTGCACTTCTAAGCCCACCTCTTCCTTCATTGTCATTTGTCAAAATTAAAAGAAAAAAAAAGGAAAGAAAATCTAATAACATTAAGCAAAAAATCTATCTCTACCTCCTCATATAAAAATTCTGACTCCATTGCCCAGAAGAATGGCCCCTTCCTTTCCTCAAGCCTAGGATTCCAGTTCCATAGCCCTAAAAGGAACTTTGTATTACATCTCAGTCTTCACAAACTCAAAACCACCCTACCTCCTACCCTTTAAACTGGGCTCACTCACTTCTGGAGTGCTCTCCCTCACCATGCTTGTGCATCCTCATCTGGAGACTGGAGTCCTGCACCAATGGGCAATACACAGAAAGCACAGCTGAAGAGGTGACCCACTGCTGTGCACAGCAGCAGCAAGGACCAGCCAGCAGGGAAGATCCTGAAATGCACTGACCTACTCAGGACGGGAATGAAAACACAGGTCTCAAAGAGACTGTAGGTACAAGTGAAGTATGGAGCTGCAGGACAGTCTGAGTCTCTGCATTATTATTAGGAAGCTTTTCTGAACATTTTTCCTAAAGGAAAATATAAGGTCATCATAAAGAACAGATTCCTGCAAACAATTCCAGTCTAAAAAAAAAACTGTCAAAAATGCCCTGAATGTCCTTAATAATGAAAAAAGCCTGATGGAGTTTGGGATAAATGATGCACATGTAGTACTGTGCACCCATTCTCTCACGCCAGTAAGTTTCTGACAAGCGATGCAGGCTCCCTGTTGCATAAGTAGAAGTGTCTCAGAGGAGGCCTTGATAACTCTCATGAGAGACAGAGAGGAAAAAGTATGCAAAACATAGCACGTTTCACTTTCAAAGGAAAATAACATTTCCTCCTGGACATTTTCAGTGTTATTAGCTTGAGGCAAACAGGTACATGCCTAGCTGTCTGCCCACAGCCAGTGTGGATGCAGGCATTTGTGTTCCATGGGCTGCTGAACCCTGTTGCAGTGATGGTTAAGACTTACTTGCTGAACCAACTGGGGAACTTAGAGAAATGAAGTTTTCTATAGCTAGATCCACAGAGGCTTTTTGAGCATGGTCAGCATATCTAAATCAACTGCAGGATTCCTGATGTGTTGGAAAGGGACTTTGTTGTTGTTTGTAATGCACTTATTTGCTCAAGAAAGCTCAGCTCTGATTCAGCATCTGGTTCTCATTGAGGCTCAGCTTTTTTTAAACTGAGCTTTCCAGATGGGTTGACTGAAGCACAAGGAGGTCAAGAGACTTGTCTGAGGTCATACAGCAAGTCAGTGGCTCTGCTTGGACTTGAGCCCAGAACTGTTCAAGGCTACTACTCCTTGGCTCTTAAAGAGACAATTTTATCCCCTGTGAAGTGATCTTATCTCCATGAAGAAGAAATATGATAAAAGCAGTCCCCTCAAAGCTGCAGCCTGCTTAAAAAGAGTTATTTTGTTTGGAAAAAGCTATAGCATCTCATTGGAGCCCATCAAACTGAAGGGGTGTGATACTGATATACAGTGTCATCCACCCCACCCCTGTACAGTCAACCCTGTGCTTCTCTGGAGTGGCTTTGCTGCCGCCACCATCCCTGCTTGTGTACTCACATCCCATCTAACAAGCCCTCATGTAATGAAATACACTCTCCATTCAGCACAAGTTGAAGCCCCTCCTGAAGGCAAGGAAACCCAAGCGCACCCAGGACCTGAAGCAGGGCCCAAGCACTTGTTGCCACAGCCTGGACATGTGGGGTGTGGGAAGCACATCCCAGCCAACCAGCCAGCAGGTCCCATAAGATCAGCTCTGCTCTCCATAACCTCAGAGCACACTCCTGAAGCTCAGCCGCAGACTGGGCTACAGCAGCAGTTCACGGATTCCACAGCAAAGGCACGCTTGCTTCAAACCAAGGAGGAGGTGGCAGGCACTGGCTTCTCTTGCAGAAAGCATGGCTTGGCTCTAGCTTTGTTTTCCAGGGGCAGGGTGAAAAAAATAAAACGGGGAGGTTTGCCAGAAGCTACAGAGCCTCAATCAAGTAAGAGACAGTAAAAGAGACAGATATCAAGAAAACATAGATGGGTCTCACATGTCATTCTTCAGAGCCCTTGCAATCCAGATCAACCTGTAGCAGGCTCTGCTACTTAGGAACACAGAGTGTTGCCCCAATCTTCTTACAAGAAATTCAGCATCTCAGCAAGGAGATGAAAGACATGGAGTTCTAGGGAATGTTATGTTATTACTCTAGCACTGTTCTAAGGATGAAACAGGCAGGTTTTAAATTACTGTTTTCTGTTTAACATATTAATAGGAAATGAAACTCTGAAAGTGGTGTTCATGCCAAGAGCAAGCATAGGTGCAGCCAATTTTCTTATTCTTACTAGATGCATACCCAAAAATCTTTTGTATAGCCAAGAACCACAGAATAAATACCATTTAGCTCCAGAAGCCCAGAGAAGAGATAACAGTGACTCTCCAGGGTTCCAAGTGTAGGATGGGTTTAGACCATGCATGCAGCAGAGTCCAATGACAACTCAGTGATGTCAGCCCCAGCAGCAATTGCCTGCTCAGTTTCTCTCTCAGCCAGGGATGTACATTGACCAGCAGCCTTTGTGTCAACACAGCCTTGCTGCTGCAGCAGCAGAATGGGGGCCATACCTGAACTGCTGGAGAATCTCACAGAACTCAAGAGCCATGAGAAGGCAGCTCTTGAGCTAGCTGGATGCACCATTCCAATGCTAAATGCCTTTCCTAACTTCCACTGAAAGGGCACACACATTTCCTTTTCACAAGTTTATAGATAAATGTTTTGTAGGCTCTAAAAACAGGCACAGCTTGTTGAAAACCAAGCTTGCTCTCTCTCAGGACTTCACAAGACCACACTGGTGTGACTAACTTTGTGGTATTCTAAATCTGATTCCAGACACCACTCTGGAAAGTTGGTTTTGACCAAATCTTTGAGACAAGCTGGAATGGGGTTTCCAAATCAGGGATTAGTTTCACAGCAAGATAAACGACAGCCCAGTTTTCCATGCCTCAGAGACTGCCCCTTCCAAACCACAGCACATTGCGAACTGCTCACGTGTCTCCAGGGGCAGAGCGCCTTCTTCAGCAACGGGCTGGGCAGAGTCATTGCACATAGGACAGAGGGGGTTCTCCACAGAGGACTCATGCCAAAAGCCAAAGGAAATCCTCCGTGCAGGACTGGGAGGGAAGAGATTGGGCATGACAACAAAAGCCTCCACAGGGAACAGTGCTTTGGACACCAATATGTGGCTCAAATACTCAGTTTCCCTGACAAACAAGTAAGAATCCCATAGCAGATCCAAATGCCAAGGCCTGTCCCAGGGTCAGGCTGTGGATAACCACTGGCTGAACTACTCTGTACTCGGGTTAGAGTTTTCGAGTTGGTTTGGTTTTCGGTATTTTTTTCCTCGTTTTGTTTTCAAATTTAAATGGCTGAAGGCCCCCGCTGCCGTCCCCTTTACAACTTGTTGCTGTTCCAGTTCAAACAAAGAGCGCGGAGCCCCTCCTCTGGCGGGCCCCGGGGGCCGGGCCGGGCCGCGCCGCCCAGCGCAGCGCAGCACAGCCGGACGCCTTTGTTTACTTCGGCTCCACACGCCGGGCTGGCCGCCGGCCGGGGCTGCGGGGCCGCCGGGCACCGCCGGCCGGGCACCGGGGGCCCGACCCCGCCTGCCCTGCTGGGGCCGGGGCGGGTGGGCGCTCCTGGACGCGTTTCCAAGGCACGGGCATCAGATAGGGATACTCCCCCGAGATGAAAGGGGTCAAGTTACAACCAGTTCCACCAGTTCGGTGCAGGGCTCCTCTGCCAAGATGGTTAAACCTTCCCTTTTCTGAGAAACAGCCTGGCGAGAGAGCGGGCCCGGCAGCTAACACTGGCGAAAAGGCGCCACCGGGGAAAACCCCATTCAACCACAAACAACACATGTTAAAAATCTCGTGGTAGCTCTTTATTCCTGCAGTTTGCTAAATGACATTCATAGCCCCATCTACATTTCTACAGGCTAATCTTCCTTTTCTTTCTTTAATCCTCCACCTATTAGGAGATGAGGAGGCACAGAATTTCCTCATCTCTCAGATGACACAGAGGGGGCCAAGCCTTTGCCCAGCCACAGGCCACACTCTCTGACCAGGACAGAGATCCTCACTTACCTTTGAGAAGGGCTAACAATCCCACAGGACAACAGAGGACAAACTCACTTGCAGTAAGATAAACTTTCTGTCCCTTTCTGAAGTCAGCAAAATTTCTTCATATACAAGCACATACACACCCTCCTTGTTGGGCTTGCATACAAGTGGCAAATAGCTGCCTACTGCCAAGTCTCTGCCACCTCTGACCATCCATGTATGGGCTGAGATTTCCATTTTATCTCTACTCAAAGGGGAAGGAGAGCAAGGAAGAAACTATCAAGGGTTCTGGGGGCAATGGTTATTTTGTTTCTTTGAACAGCAGTGTTTATTTTTTGGTTGTTTCTTTTTTGAAGAAAACAAAATCAAGAATCTGGAGTGTGGTTTTCAGACCTGATAGCATCTTACAGCTGTCTTTGTTGTGAGGAAGTTAGTCACAAGTCTGAGACACTAACTAGAACTGTCTGACTAGTAGCTGCTAGCAAGTCTAGTATGATCTAAATATTCTTTACAACATTACTAGAACCACCATTAGACAACAAGGAGTGTTGTCACACTCCAGAACAGACTCCAAGCTTGTTATCTCCAAGGCAAGGAGCTCACATAAGTGTAGCTGATGGCTACACTTTCCACAGAAAAGAAGGTGCTGGTGAGGGGAATGGAGAAGAGTAAAAACTGTAATAAAAAGCAAGAGGACAATCCCTGGGAAAAGCCTCAAACCCCACTGGTGATAAACTGGAAGAGCTGGAATAGCAGCAGCTAGCACAGAAGAGCTCCCTTCCCAGGCAAGTAAATGCAATCCCTCACATTCTCTTCCCTCCACCTGCCAATCTTTAGGAAGAGCGAGCAATCTAGCATAAGCAAAATCCATCGGGATACTCCTGCCATTTTATCACTGCTGGCAGTCTGCTGCCTTAAAAAACAGCTCACTTAGCTGATGCCTGGAACCAGTCTTCAGAGTAGCACTCTTGGACAGGTAAACCCCCATCTTCCCCTCCAGAGTCACCCTACCCTCTGTATGTGGAGCCGGTGGAACTGGTCGGCAATGCACTGCAACTTCCGTGCAATCTGCACCTCAGCACGTGCTTCCCGCTGACCTTCCTGAGGTTCCTCTTGGAGGTGTGGATCCAACACAAAGCCAGCTGGAGGGACATGTAAACGGTAACCAGCACTCCCTACAAAACAGATCAAAAGAGTCATTCTTCCAGTGCAAAGATTACCTTTTCTACTCAGTACACTTCATGGAGGAAAGAGCTGCACATAATCCTAAATTTTTGACTTTTAAAGTCTAGTTCCTGAAGGCTAAACAATGATTGTGTACTGTAACACAGTGCAGTAAAAGATTTGACCAGCTTTCAGATAAACCTATATTGATTAGGCAGAGCATTATGTTGATTCTCATAGTCAAATGAGCGGCACGATCTTAAAATTGATTCCTTTTGCTTGTTTACAGCTCAGCCAAGTGCTGTGGGTTTTTGTTTTAAGGATGGTTTTGCAGCTTTACAGGATCTCTACCTCAAGTTGTCTCCCCTTAAAGGTAGCAGTATCTTTTCTGTCCATCTTTTCTCAGTTTTCTGTCATTTAGTGATTTTACTGATTTGAATTAAAGCTGAATTGGATACACAAAGCTGAGTGGTGACCCATCAGTTACTAGTAAAACACTGGATGGACATGCTACTTATTCAGCAACTTTAGTGAAGAGCCTAAAAGCTGTAACTTTTTGCATCTCCTTCTCTTCACAGAAAACTCCTAGGAGTTTCCACTTTCTATGTGGATGAGACAGACCATTGGTAGTTAAAATGGTTGGCAAATTGTAGGATATGAAGTACGGTGAACATTTAAACATCTAGCAGTAAAATCAAATGTGATAGAATAAAGCCAAAAAGAGAGAGAGGGAATATCAAAGACAGCAGAAGCAACGAGCAAGTGTCTGATTCCTGCAGTGGACAAGCAAGGGTAAGAAAATACAAGTTGTCTTTCTTGAGGGAGTAGGATTAAAGCAAAATAATTGCAGTCCTTTAACAAAATGCCCTAATGAAAGAGACCTTGCTTGATTGGGGAAGTGCTATAGGGACAGTTTCTTTGCTGCAAAGCTAGTGACAGTGGAGTGCTCTTACCATAGAAGAGTCTCCGTGGCTCCTCAGTGACTCCACAAGGCAACATAACATCCTGACTGGAAGAGGATGGGCTGAGTGTTTGAGTTGCCTTGTCCTGCTGCTCAGGATGCCTGACACCGGGACCACAGCAGTGTGTGAGGGGGAATAGTTGAAACCTCCCCAGAAGGCAGCTGTAGGACTGGTTCTGTGTGAAAAAGCCAGTTGCAGTCATCTCACCAGGCTGACCTGCAAGTCCAAAGTCATCAGAGTGAAACACGTCATCGTCCAGCCCATCCAGGCTAGAATAGTCCTCTTCCAGGTAGCTGGGGCGATCCATTGCTCCTGCAATAAAGGGATATTTGAGGAAACACCTAAGACACAAGAATGTTGTCCAGGAGAGAAAGCCTTCTGCTCCAACAATAAAACACAACCGATTTTACCACACCTTCCCTCTTCCCCGCTTCCCGGTGCTGCCCATCTGCATGGACAGGAGAGGTGAGTGACTTGTGGTGAAGGTCAAGGCTTTTCAGAAAGTCCTCAAGTGGTGGGCCAGAGAGAGAGACAAACTTCACACGTATATAAGTCCACCCACAGCTCCAATTCCACACCTGCTCACAACTAGAGAGCCAGCCCCCAACCTCAGCACACAGAAACAGAAAAGACATTTTAAAAAGCAACCCAAATTCTTCTAATAGCCCCATGGCCAGTCAGCTTCCTTGGGGTCTGCTTTGCTTTGGCCTGCCATATTTGAACTTAGTAGTATATCCCATTCACTTTTTCCCACTTATTGCTTATTGATGAAGAAAAGCTCTTGTAAACACAATGCTGCAAGGCCAGATTTTTAAGAAGCCCCAGTGCTTGCAAAACTTAAGAGCTGTCAAAGCCACTTCTGTGAGGCTCTCCATTACTTCTCCCTATGAGGGCAAACTTTCCTTTCAACTTCTCATTTCTTCCCTCAGCTCAACTTAAGATATGTCCCAAACTTGGCAACGTAGTCACTTCCTTATCCCTCCTGCCCTCAAGCCTTTGTGTACTGTTAGGTTCATCCTACTACTAAAGAAAACTATGGCTGGTGTCAGCATTTAAAGCAGGATTTCTGTATTTGCCACAGTAAACACTCCTGAGCTCTGATGCAGCACAAGGCTGAAAAAAGATGGCAGAGGGGAAAAACCCCCATAAACCCTAAATCACTATTTCAGAGCTCTTTGCAAACATAAAGCAATCAGAAGCAGTATTACCAAAAATGCCACGAGTCCCTTTACTGTTACCTGTGCATCTAACCCAATTGGAAGACAGACTCCTAAGAGATCCATCTCCAGGATTTCCACCCAGTTCCAAACAAGGCAGTGAAATTCAACTCTTCATGTCTCTTCCTTTGCTCTGGTTTGCGAAGCATTTAACAGAATGGAAGACTAGCAAGAGGAATTTCAGGCCTGAAGGAGACATTAATAATAGTTTTATAAAGATGTGATCAGCGCTGCCCTTGGTGCTCCCATCTCCCCCCAGGTGAGCAGCACTCAGGACACTAGCACGTTAGAGACAACAGGACCAAGCAGTGCAAGAACTGTTTCTGCAGGGCTCTGGTTTTGGGGGCACTATGGCTATTTAAGTTGCTACATCTCAGCAGTTCACTCAACTGCGCCACAACTCCCAAAGAAGTTTCTGCAGAGCAGAACAGGTACCAGCCCTACAGCTGGATGCAGCTCTGCTGGATGACAACAGTGTCAGAGCACTCATAATATTCTCATCCATGGCTTAAAGTAGCACACTGAAAAGAGTTATGGGTCCCAAGAGGCAGGCATGGATGATCTCCTTGCCAGCTCTTCTGCTGGATCACAGTCACCTAACAGAGAGGCAGGCAGCAATGTATTTTGTCTTCGCAGGAAAGTTTGCCAGATCTCGTCTGTCAGCCTCACTGGGACACGGGCATTCCTCAAGGGAAGTGCAGCAAAGGCACAGAGCAAATCCCGAACAAAAGAGGGTTTAAAGAGCAAGAAGTTTAACCTGACCTCCTGCAATACGGTCCGACCCTTTTGCAGAGCTCTTCAGAGAATACCGAGGCAGCGGGAAGAATAACTCGTCCTACAACTCACTGGAACTCCTACAATCTTCAAACGCAGCTCGCGCTGGGAGCCACAGACACCGAACAGATCAGGCTACGGGTCTTTGCCCGGGCAGCCTCCGCGTCTCCCTCCAGTGCCGTGCCCTACCCACGGCGCTTCCTTCCACAAGCCAGCAGCGACAGCCGCGGGCCGGGGCAGCCGCACGCCCGCGCTGACAGGCGGCGGGCCGGGAGCGGAGGGAGGGCTCAGCGCACACGTGCGTGCCAGCGTCCCAAAACAAAGCTGGCCGGCCTCGCTTCGCCCCTGCCGACCGCCTTTAACTCTTCCCCGCCCGGGCTCTGGCCCCGCAGAAGTGCTTCTGGCCAGGAGATTGAACGCGGCTCCTCCGGACAGCGCAGTGGGACGAGACTACCGCGCTCAGCGGGGCGGCCCGGGAGGGGCAGCGCTGGCGGTGGGATCAGCCATCGCCTACATGAGCGAATCAGCTGCTTTCTCAGTGCCCACCGAGCTCATTCCTCGCCCGCACCCTCCCTCTTTCTTCCCGCTCCCCAGCATGCGCGGGACTCCGGGCAGGACCAGCCGGGCCAGGGCTGCCCCGAGGCGAACCCTTTTCCCTATCACGATCGCGCCCGGCCTCGGCACCGCCCTCAGCGGCGACCTGGCTCAGAGCGCCCGGCCCCCAGTGGCGAAGGCGCTTCCCGGGCACTCACCGAGAACCGGGACGGGCGTCCCTCGGGTACG
>VYXF01002162.1:598637-620750 GCA_013397295.1 Polioptila caerulea | reverse complement strand
TTTTAAAAAAAAAAGAGACCAAACAACAGCATTTGCTCACATCTCTGGGTTTCTTCCATTGCCCATGTCTTTCCTCTTAATTCTATATCCTGTGCACTCTCTCCTTCTTTTCTCCATCTCATTCTTATGAGTTTTCTTCTTCATCTTCTTTCTTTCTTGGTTTCTGGACTAACTCCTGCAGCATAAACTTCCTCAGATGTTTGATTCTACTATTGGGATTTCATAAGGGCTACATGAAAGGAAAATCTGTATCTGATCTTTACAGAATTGCAGCCTCATTTATAAAGGTCTGATCCATTCTTGCAAAGACAAACTGACTTCAGAGGAGTAAGATCAAGAACATTTTTGAGTGTGATTGGTAAGAAACACTGAATATACTCAGGACTCACCAGATATACTCAGGGCAGGGCAGAATCAGGTCTTTATCTCACTGCATGAAAAGTTATGGTGCTGCTAAATGTCACAGCTGCCACAAGCTGTAAGCTTGTGGCTTGACACCATACTTCACTGCCTGCAAGGTTTCCCTGCCTGGTTGAGACTATTTGATTTTGGAGCTCAGTTATCACAGAACTGCAAAGCAGCTGAGGTGGAAGGGGCCCCTAGAGGTAATTGGTCCAACCCCCCTGCTCAGGCAAGGCCACCTACACCTACACCATATCAAGATGCCTTTAGAATATTTCCAGGGATGGAGACTCCATTACCTCCCTTCCCAACCTGTGCCAGTGCAGGTCAGCCTGGGTGCAAAATTCTTTTGGAATCCCAAGTTCCAAATACCTAATACATTTTTTTAAAATTCCCAAATCTGTTTCTTCCATTTATTTTAAAACTAATGACAGTGATTGTTCCACTCTGGGGGCACATACACAGATTCCGGATTCTCAGCTTTTTCATTATTCTCAGTGCTGCTCACAGGTCACCAAACAGAGAAGTCCATGCAGTATCAAGTCTTAACAAAGGACATTGTGCGTGATCCCCATACAGACATTGTCATCCTGTAGATGTTGGTGTATTGTTGTGGGAATCCAGAGCTTGTCCTTGACTGCTCTGGGGGTTCAGGGACCTGTGCAGAAGGCCCAGAGGGCTCAGAAGCCCTGGCAACAAGCCCAAAACACCTGTGGGTTGGATTTTAGTCCCTGGGAGAGATTGCCAGCTTTAAAAGAAAAAATACAAGTCTCACAACTTTAAATAGATTAATATTAAGATTGTCACAGGGTGGAAAAGTAGATTTTGGAGTTTAGTACATGGGGGTGGGTGAAGCCAAGATGGAGGGACCGCATGGTTTTTAGGCTTCTTCCTCCTTCTTCATCTCCTCCATGATTCTGCTGTGATGGTAGCACTGGTGATTGGTTTGAGTAGAATACACACTGTCTAACGTAGATGATAGGTATTGGAAAATAATTGTAAATAAGGTATACGTAGTTCTTAGTATAAAAGATAAACCACCACCTCTCGGGCGGGGAATAGCCTCGAACTGTCGTGCTGGAAAGACCTCGGCAGGACAGAGAGAACTGTGTTCTAGATAAGCTATAATAAACAATAATAAAAGTATCTGAAGACCGAAGATTTGCACGTCTTTCTTCTCCTGGGCAAGGAAAAGGACTTTTAACACCTTGGGGACTTTCTCAGAAAAAGCAGGAAATCCCCACATATTGTTGTCATATGCACAAGAGGAACGTCACATTTACGTGTGTCACGCGTTTTGGCAAACAACTGCCACAGACTGCCTGTTGAGCTTATGTGGACCTTTGGCTGCAACCAGCAACGATTTAATTTATTTTGGTAAATGCTCATTGTTATTTCTTGAGGTTTGACCTCAAAGTCGTTCATATTTGGGTAGAAAATGGTGAAAAGTAGTGCTCAGCTATCCTGAATGTGAAGATAAAGCAGAGAAATTTGACCCTTAGTGCTGATTGTTTATGTTGCAATACAAGACCATTCAGGGTGTTCAGCATACTGTAGTATTAAGTCCTAGGTACAATAAAATAAAAACTGAAGCTAGAAAGTAACAGTGAGAATAAAAGCAGAATTGCCTAATTCTGTCAATAGTTCAAAAGGAAGATCTAGTGCTAGAAGCTGCTGAGTACTTCACATTGTTACCTATTTAAATATATGAAAAGAAAGATAAACATTAAAAATATAAAATAGAATATATTTTTTTTTCCTCCAATTGCAAATTTTCCTATCATAAAGGGCTTACAGGACTCTGAATATTCAGTCTGCTCAGAATACCTTTGAGAAGAGTCTCTGTCTAGGGACACTGTTGTTTGCAAATGGAGACCCTCCTTTTTCGTATGTAAATCTGTGGTGTTCCCTGTTTCACCACCCAGAGAATATTCTTCAAAGATCAAATTTCTGATCTTTGTCTTTATTGTCTTCAGTTAAAGGCATTAATATGCTCTCCTTGTGTTAAAAACTTTTTTCTGTAAAACGCAAAAGTTTAAGTTTGCTATGTAGGCAAAAAAATGCCACTTTTTGTAGAAAAACTTCCTTTTACTGTCTTGAGGTTTTGGTTTCACTGTGTTCATTGTAAATGCAGTATATTTTAAAGCATACTTATGAGGACTAACACAAAACTGAGGACCTAATTCTTCTTCCAGTGAATCCAGTGACAAATCATCTCCAAATGCCAATATAACTAGAATGGATAGACTTTACAGTTCAGGTGGGAAAAAAACCAAACAAGTTCCTGACAAACCTCATAGCCTGGAAAACAAGTCTGAAAATAATTTGGCAGAACAGGATGCTTTACAATTTTCCTGAAAGAATGTTTGCAACTAACGATTCACCAGTTCATCACAATCTCTCTAATGCTCAGGAAAACCCATTTCCCACACTAACCTGGGGAGTTGCACCAGGCACTTTTGGGAAGAGGGTTTTCTTTGGGTTTTAGTTGTGAATGTGCAGCTCAGCCTTCCAAGTGGCAGCAGCAGTTCTGAAGAGGAAACACAGCATTTTCTGTGATATGAAAAAAGCAACACAGCTCACCTTTTCTCCTCTCTGCAGCCGAGTGCAGCCGTCCGGATACCAAGATCACAGGAAAGCTTTATCTGGAAAAGGTCCCTCTGTTTGTCTCCTTTTTAACTCTCCCCTTTTTAATGGCTGGTGTTTTCAAGAACAGAGTTGAAAGGCTGAGACAGATTTTCATTTTTAATAACTGAGCTTCAGGTTCCCTGGGAAAAAATGTTCTCCACTGGAGACAAGAAGGTCCTGTGTCACCCAAATTCTTTACTTATTAAAGAGATAGATGAGATCCTCTTACAAAACTACAGTAAAGTATCTCCTTAAATCTGGAGAGGTGTTTGCTATTTCTTTATTGCAATCTTTGTTTCATTTTTGTGTCTACTTCGTCAAAGTCCAGCAGGTCATCCATGCTGATGCAGGAGCAGGAAGAGCTGCAGAGGGCAGGGAAATGGTGAGGTGATGTCTGCATCCCAGCTCTGCCAAAGATGCAATACTGCAGTGGGGTCCACTCACATGGTTTGTGCTTCAGGTTCTACAGGTGTGCTGTAGTAGATAGACAATTCTGTGGTGGAAAACATGCTGAATTCCTTCAAATGGTGCCAGCAGGTGGCAAGTAGTACTTTTGTTAAAGGGAAGTTGTCGTCCTTAAAACTCCCATCCTCCCTCCCTGCCTGCTGCTGAGGGTGTGCAGAGGCAGAGCAGATTGACACATATGGAAAACTCATAATAGAACATGAAACTCTCTGGACCAATTTTCATTACTTGCTTCCAATTATTGGAATGATGTAAAGGGANGGAGAGGAGAAATGAGAATTTTGAGGGGTGCTCAGTGAAAATGGAGCATTCCGTAACAAACAAGCAAACAAACAAACAAACAACCCCCCCTCCCAAAAACCACCCAAAAAACCCACCAAAAAAACCCCAAAAAACACTAAAAAAAGTGAAGCACGAGAGTTGTCTGCTCTTTAAAGGAAGACTTAAACACAATGGCTTACAAAAATTCAACGGAAAAAACAATCTGCAATTGAACGAATAGCACAGTTGTTCAAAGGACTGCTTTACTGAAAAGTCCCAAACCCCGAACAGTCGACTTTTCAAATGTCCATCTGTACCTTGGGTACAGAAGTCCCACCAGAGCATAGCCTCAGATTTTAAAATCTTGCCCAGAACTTCTGATTAGAAGCAAACTTAGGGGGAAAACAAGCGGGGAACAAAAATGGGGCGGTTGAAAGGCAATCAGGCAACCGTGCAGAAGCTCGGGGCAATTAAAGCTCTCCTGAGCCTTTCACATAGAGAGCAGGCTCAGCTGGCTTCCGAGGAGCGGCAGGAGGAGAGGGTGACATGGGGAGAAGCCAGGGTGAGCAGAGGCAGGCAGTGGCCGAGATGTGGATCCCACCTTTCGGTGGCTGCAAGGCAAGGGGCAGGGGGAAGCTGTGAGCAGACGGGCGGGCAGCGCCCTGCCTCTCTGTGTTTGTGCCTCAGGGTTGGTTTGTTCACTCCCCGGGGAAGCACCCTGCCTTCCCCTCTGGTGACCTAAGTCATCGCTCCCCTTCTAGGGGCACTAGACAGGAGGACTGTTTCTGGTTGAATCGACTTTCATATTCTTTTTCCCTTTTCTTTTGTTAAAAGTTTTCTGCTACATTTTCGCCTCCCTGGTTATTTGCTAATGTTGCCTCCCCTCTCGTCTTTTCTTCCTCTCATCTGCTTTGCTGCTCTGCCAGTCTCTTTGCTTTCTACCACCATCCGGTCTCATTTTTCTGTTGCCTTTCTCTTGCTCTCTCCTGCCAAGGAAGGGGACCAGCGACTGGCCCCCAGCACCGCCACAGTATTACTAGCTGTAGTTTCTAGCTTTGGTGCTTTTTGTTGTCAAAGCGTGTTACAAATAGTATTGTTATGGTAAGTGAGAGGCAGGCGAGCCAGCGCCTGACCTACTTTATTGACAGCAAAGCCGAGATAGCTGCCTCATCTGCCTGCCTAATGATTTGTGGTATCAGTCCGAGATGCCAGCTGGCTTTCCAAAATCACGGGGCAGGTTTGACAATTGTGTTATTTCTATGTGTGCTTTCCTCGACGCCTGTTCTTTCGGCATCTCCCACGGCTGCTGTGTCTGTGCCCCCTGGCAGCGCAGCACTGACAGGAGGCTCCTTCACCCGAGGCGGGCGGCAGAGTGAGCTCCAAAAGCAGGCGGCGCTGGGATCTTCCCTCCTTCCGTCCCGAGCACCTCCACCTTCGCGGAGCCGGCCTGGTGGCCTGCAGGTCCGAACTGCTGAGTCACACTATTGTGTTTTGGGCTTTTTGTACAGCGCCGGCCTGTTTTCGAAGGGGAATCACAATGGCGGGATATGGCAGGGCCCGCGCAGGGCCCCCCTGGGAGCGGCGGGTCCCCGCTGGCCTTTGTGTGGCGCAGGGCCCGAGGAAGCCCTCACGGCCCGCGCCTGGAGAATGCGCCGCTTGCTGCAATATTTCCTTTCAATTCACTGCGGCCGCTTTGGGAAGGGCTGGGTTACAATACAGGAGAAAGGCTACATCTCCTGCCTTTTTGTGTATCGCTGTGCTGCCACAGCGGTTTGGTACAAGCTTTCTGCTTTAGCTGTCTGCTAGGTGATTGTCTCAGAGCTCCCTTTCCCCATCCCCAAACCTCTACTGAAATCAGCAGATTGCTGTATGCAAGCTTCAATCCTTGGTAATTTATTGTGGTTTACAGCAGATAACACTTCGGAAGTTGTTCTGAAGAACTAACTACAAGTAAATTCATTTCTTAAGTGAAAGCAAAATTAGATCTGGCATGAGCAGAAGGCAAAACAAAGGAATGAAAGATGGCTCAAAATGAATCTAAAGGCAATCTTAGGCAGATCACCTTGGCTGGCTCAGGACTCAAACTTTCTATTGCTAAAATAAAGATTCAATTTTAAACATTACCCCTATAACTCTTCAAGAACTGATCAGAAAGTATATAAAAAATGTGAAAATGGTTATTGAGTGTTATAGGAAAGGTAATTTTCTTAATTTAAAGTCAAGCTCCAGATTATATCTGTGTTTATCCCAATTTTATGCTCATGTAACACTACTAAGTTTAGGGAATCTAATATTAAGCTATGCTTACTGAAGAACAGAAGTAATAGATTTAGGTTTTATCAGTAATTCCCAAGGTATAATAATGTCTTTGGTGTAATTTTATCCATTTTACAAAATACTGGCTCTTCTCAACCTGTTAAGTCTTAATACAACCAGAAGTGTTACCTAAATTCCAGCAGCATGTGAGTTTCCAAAGTTAAATAGTCTAACAGCACCTTGTTGCATACCACCTCTACAATTTTTCTCATCAAGTCTAGTGTTTTTCCAGGGTGTTCCACATTTAGAAGTATCCTACAAACATTTCTGCATGTATTGTTTGTATTAAAATGAAACAAACAAACGAACGAACAAAAAAAACCAACAAAAAACCCCAAAAACATGCATTTTGATCCACTTGCATAGTGCATTTCTACTAGCATGAAAGCTTACAAGAGATAAATTTAAACCCCTGTATTTGACTATTCATGAAAAGCACATAACTGGAAGTTAGATAACTACTTGATAAGACAGATAACTGTTCTTTTTTGAACACTTACTGAAGAAGTCTAAGTGACCTACTAGAATTAAAACATGATTTTTGACATCAAGCACACCTACCTACACCTCAAACAGAATTCTTCTCAGCATGGAAAAAAAGGGAATTTGAGCAAAAAGATTCCACTGAAAAATTGTAACCAAAACTCGCTTGTAACTATTGTCAGATGACACGATATGCGAAGGGCAGAGGCTAATTTTCCTTGCATCCATTTGCGATGGACGTGTCTCAGCTGTTTAGCTCTTAGAGGATTGAGGGAAGGCTGTCACCAGCCAGCATGTCTGACAAGCGAGCGAGTGCCCTTCAGCACTTGAATCAAGGGGCGTGAAAGACCCCTGTGGGAAGCTAAAGAAGCAGACACTCCAGGTTGTGGGTTGAAGGTGGATTGGCATGTGCCAGGTAAAAGTCTCCTAACTATGAGGAAATGCTTACACGAGGGATAAACAAGATTTGTAAAAACAAGCATAACTACAGGCAGTCACATTAAGCCAAATTCATGGCACATTACACTGCAGGGGTGAGTTTGGCTCAGTGTGTGACCTTATCTAAGGCTGGAGCCATGACATCTAATATGTACAGATATTAACACTGTGCGTACTTGGAGCCTTTCATTTCTAAATGGATTGACGGAAAAATTCAGTCTGGCATAGAGAAGTCAGGGTACCCTGGATTTGTGCACGCGTGTACGTGCCGTGTGGCACAACCTATGCTCTCCGTGAGTGCCTAAATATAGAAAGTCAATCTATGCGGCGGGGCCGTGGGGGCAGGGGAGGCTTTGGCCCCGATCCATTACACCTGGCCTTTCTCGCACACCATGAAAATTTCATGTTGTTTTCCTCCAGTGTCTCCCGCGGTCTTTGTTCCTCTCAGGCCAGTGCTGACCAGCGTCCTCACAGCCAGGCAGGCGGTGAGCTCCGGCTGCTGCAGGCTCCCTTTTGTTGCTCTTGCAACTTCTAATGAGCCGTCAATCAGCAACCTTGTTTCTTCGGAGCTTATCTCGTGACTGCTGAGAGGGGCCAGGACCAGGGATAATGTGCAAGCTGGAAGAAAATACACCAAGAACATATTTAAAGTGCTTTTTTAGTTTTACAACCAAGATTTTTCTCCAAATTATTGTCACATTCAAGCTCTCACTGTAAAAAAAGTCACTCGGGATTACAGCATATAAACAACTTGGTACTTTAGGATGAAGGAAGAGCAGTAATGTCTCTGCCTTATCGAAGTCATCAGATAAACAGGACAAAGTACCTTGCGTCAGACTGGCTGGCAGGTCACCTTTTTGGGCGGAAAAAAAGGAGGCTCATTTCTAGAGATGACTCAAAAGTGGAACCGTGTCGTTAACCCACAAAAATTTTGAAGGGTTGATTACAAAACATGGTCTTGTTCTCCTTTAGGTCCATCTTTATTGTGTTTGTAACTCAGCTTTGTTAGAGATCCATGGGGAGAAGTGAAAGACGCTGACAGGAGGAAAGGTGAGCTCCGAGGCAGCCAGACCCGGAGTGGTGGTATGAGGCACAGGGTCCCTGGCTCTGTTCAGGCAGAGCTACTTCCTAAGCTGGGGCTTGTGAGGTAGAGTCTCACTGGCAGAGCCTGGCCTCTTTTCTGCAACGGGACCAGACAGACTGTTTGAAGGCATCACTAGCACATCTCACCTGAGTTAAGGCCGTGCTGCAGACCTGTGGAGCTATTTCCCTTGAAGTGCAAAGACCTGAAGGAGACGCTGATGAAAAGACAAGGGAGATTTTATAAGGTGTTTTAGCAGTATCAAGTTGTAGCTTTTTTTTTTTTTTGGACGGGTCGATGGGGAAGAGAGGGAGGAAGGGAAGTATTTTACTTAATACTTAATATCTTGGTTTCCTGGAAGAGTTTTAACATGATAAACAGTTTTCATTTCAGAATGGAGGCTAACCAATACTTTGGAGGCTCTCTATTACTTTGACGATGTAGAATAAATCTTAGAAACGGAACTGCGTCATCACATATCCTTTGTAACATGTATCTGTGCAGTGAGCAGATGCTCAACCTTTTACAACGATAAGGAACTGAAGCCCAAGGAAGCCATGTGACTTGCTCACGGAAGCCATGTGACTTGCCCAAGGGCACACAGGAAATCCATGGAAGGCAAGGGACCATGCAGGCAGCTGGCCCCACTCATCCTTCACTGCACTTTACACCTTTGCAAAGTCAGCTATCATCATTCCGGTCTGACAGCATTTTCTACCCACTTCAGATTTTTTCTTGCACTGAGTTTAAATGCCAGGTAGTCATATAAACAGCTGAACAACATTGTCACTTCAAACAATCCATTGTGAGCCCCTAGATATCTAGTGATTTCTGGCACACCCAGAGCATGGACCAAAGTATTATTTCTAACCATGGCTATGGAGGAAAAAAGCTTGGAAGGAAGTCTCAATACTGAAATGCAAGTAGTCAGGTAGAGTGAATCCTACTAAACAGTGATTACTTCTTACAAATGTAGTTTTAAAGCGAACTCTTGCTTTTTTTGTGACTTGGTTCTTGGCTGCCAGGTATTTGGCATTGCTAGAAATGTTACTCCCTCACACAACCACAATGTGAAAACACAGTTAACAAAGCTGGTACTGTGATTCAACTGGAGCAGCCAGAGATGGCCACAGCAGAGGTGCAAGGAAGTTGTGTGGTTGTGTGGTCAGGCAGTAGTGCAGTACAAGGGGTTACAAAGAGTACAGAGTGTTACAAATGAGTCTGTGCTATTCATGTATTACCTAAACAAGACTGACTTTGAAAAGATGGAAATTAAAGAAAAGTTGGTCCAAGAGTTTTATTTTTCTTATGTGTGCCTTTGTTCACAGTGTGACTGACTTACAGGTTTTCTGGAAGGGACATGAATGAGGACTTCACACAGCCTATTGGTCGTGATGGCTTTCACATACTCTGAGTCACTGCCAGGCTCTTGCTACACCATGCTTAACATAACTGAATTTGCAGGAGCTGTGAAGATGTGCAGGATCAGGATTTAAGGATGCCTCTCTGTTTCTTGACATTTCCCTGGTGTGGTAGCTATCCACCAGCTGTGACACACAAGGCATGTGGCTCTCTAGTCTTCCAGCCTTGCTTTTGAATGAAAGTGGTTACAGCTGCTCTGTCTTGTGCTTTGCTCTAATGATTAGGTTAGTTACAATGTCAAGTACGTGCCTGATGGGCCAGCTACTCGTGTCCAAAGGGATGACCACTCTTAGGAAATAACTCGGTGGCCATAAATACCCATTGTAAGCAGCAGGTACCTAACTCAAGGCCACTCAAATACTTAAGTTCTAGGGAACAATAAGGCTCCACACTCACCCCAGCCTTCCTGCTTTCCCGTGGTATTCCCCTGCTCAGCACCCTGGCTGCTGTAATCTCATTCCAGCTATCAGCTGCTCTGGGGCGTTGGCCATCTAATTGGGGCTCAGGAACTCAAAAGCAAGTGCCTATGAAGCAGCTGTAAAGATGTTTGGCAAAACCAGGACTTATTGTGTCTGGGCTTGGTGTATTAAAATACACCTTTTTTTTCCAGCTTATGTATAATATCTGAGACAGTGCAAACAGTCCCTTACTACACAGAAAAAATGCCAGCCAGTGCTACCAGCACTGATACAGCTGATGCCAGTCTGCCCTTCTATCTCCTGTGAAGCTCTGCAGGATTTGAACGCAGTTAAAAGCTGTATGATCTACTGTCTTGCTGACCCTGTCTGACCCAGCAGTCTAGTGTAAAACAAACTGTGTGCTCCCCCACACACGCTAGCCATGGGTGGGACAACAGAGCCATTCCAGGTGATCCTGGCTAAATCCCTCTTCAGCCCTCTCCCCACAACCTGTCTTGCTGGTCATGTGGTTACAAGAATGGCAGCCCCTGACTCTTAATAATTGATTATGTACAGGCACCATAGGGGTCATTCAGCTGGGCCATACGTGCAGTACTAGCAGATGTTCCCCATTTCCAGCAAAGCAAAGGAATTTTCTCTGGGCAAAGCATGGCCCTTGAGCTGCCAGTCAGAGCATCCCTTTTATAGGTGAAATCTGAGACTTTGTGGGGCTACAATGGAAGATCGTTTCTAAATGTCATGTCTAATTAGTCTATCACATAATTTTTTGTGGTCCAGGAAGACTCTCTGTCTGACTATTAGGACATTTAATAACCCCAGCTGTGTTGCACAGAGCTGGCTGCTGTTTGTAGGGTTCCTGTGCAGTGGTGCCAATCATTGATCTTCTCTGAGGTGTGTGAGCACAAGAGCAAAGTGCTTCTGACCGGTCACAAGGAGCCAGCAGCACTCCGAAGACCTGACTTGGAACAGTTTGGTTTGGATTCTCAGGGTCAAGAACAGCAAATCCTTCAGCACAAAAAGTAGCTTTACAAGGACAGGGCCCTCCTGTTCTTAAAACAGAAAACACTGTACAATAAACACCTCAAAGCTCAAGTGCAAGCCCCAAGGTCCCCAAAGTCTGAGGGACAGAGACCTCCAGATTTGCTCTTGTTTAATTGACAAATCAATTCAAATGTTGAAAGTCTCTCCTAGTGTGCTCCATTAAGACTGTCTTTGGGGTTGCAGCTGATACGGGAGATTTCCTTTTCAAAAGGGTAGGATTGAGACCCCCACTTAGAGTAAATAAATATATGTCAACTCCTGAGATCTTTCTCTGTGGTTAGAGGAGAGCATGTCTTATTTAAAAGAAAAGTGAGAGAGAGAGGCTGTCTGAGTAGCAAGTTGCACAGAGCAGTCCCATGTGAATAATTGAAGTGGAATCTGGAATGCACACCGCCACATCGGGAACTTCTGGAGACCAGGTCTCATCGGAAGAACTGACTCTTACTGGAGAGGTAATGGAGAAGTTTCTGGCCAAAACCTCTGTAGTCTCAGCCTGAGGTGGAACAGAGACTCCAGGGCTGAAAGGGACACTTCTCAGCACAAAGTATACGGGATTTGAAAACCAGGCACTGGTCCACGGCCTGGACACAAGTTCACAAAGGGATCATTTAGTGATGCTAAAGATAGCCAGAAGCTTCCTCCAGAGGAAAGGATTCTAGGATTTCTGAAGCAGTGATATCATAGGAGATGAGAGACTCTAGAAATCTCCTCTTGTTCAGTTCAGTGTTGAGCATCTCTGGAAAGAGCAGGATGACATGATATTAGAGATATTTTTATTTTTTGGCACTGCAGCTCTGAATGGTACAGACAGCAAGACAGCCTCAGCAGTGTCTCAGTCTAGAGACATATGGATACTCTGGCTGGCAGTTTCTTCAAATAACTGAGACACTGGTATTGCACTTGCTCAGTGCAGGGGAATGTTTCTCTGATCTGCTGCTGGCATGGCCTCTATTGTGTGCTAAACCACAAATCAGAGAGACTTCAGTCAAGAAGGAACTCCAAGAGAAGTTTAAGGGGCGCAAGGTGTCCTTCTTCAAGAAAGTAGCAGAAGCCTTTGTAATCAACCTCTTCTGCAAACAGGGTCAACCAGCACACCTGGCTGCTTTTCTGCAGCCACTCTTCCCCCAGCCTGTGGCACTGCCTGGAGTTGCTGTGACCGAAGTGCAGGACCCTGGCACTGGGCCTTGTTGAACCTCACATCATTGGTCTCAGCCCAGTGATCCTCAGCCTGTCCAGATCCCTCTGCAGAGCCTTCCTATACTCCAGCAGATCAACAATCCTTCCCAACATGGTGTCACCTGCAAAATGACTGAGGGGACGTTCAGTTTCCTCCTTCAGGTGGTTGCTAAAGATGTTAAACAGGCCTGGTCCCAATACTGAACCCTGGGTATCACCACTGTTTACTAGACACCAGCTGGATGCTCCGGGCCCGGCTATCCAGCCAGTTCTTAACCCAAGGAGCAGTGCACCTCTCCAAGCCATGGGCTGCCACTGTATCCAGGAGGATCCCGTGGGAGACAGTATCAAAGGTTTACTGGGGAACAGGGGAAGTACAAGGGGAACAGGAAAGAGGAGGAGGATGACCTGGGATGTCTCTGAATTAAATTGTTTGAAATGCTTCTCTAATATTTTGTATTCATGCGGGAGGACTAGATTCTGCATCTTTTCCTCACATATTTCCCAAAAATACTTCCAAGCATTTCAGGAAAAAAAAGTAATTGCAGTGACACTTTTTGTGAAGGTTTTCCTGGAAGTAAATAACTGTTTTCTAACCACTGATCAAAATTAAATGGCAAGTATTACTGCTAAGACAAAGATTTAAATTGCAGTAGAGCAGTACTCTTCTGAACTTACTTATCGTTAATGGGCTACTAACAACTTGTGTTCTGTGGAATCCATTCATTTGAACAAAATATATATCCAAGCCTTTCCAAGACATAGGATTAGTTCACAAAACATTGTCAAGTTCAATCCATTTGCAAATTTTCTATCTCTCCAATCAAATATCTTGGAATTAGAATAATCATCCTTGCTAATATTTTTTTTAAATAGTGTTTTTTGCTAGTGAATTTTTAGAATTTCATAACTACAAATTTGCTTTTTGCCACATACTTCTCTTTAAATCCAGTTTTCCAACAGTCACTGCAAGACGAAGAAAAAGATCCAGAAATATTATACTTAGAGATCCAGACTGCTGCATCTCAGGAATAGGGAGGAGTTGAATGGGATGGGGTACAGTGTCTGCGTAGTTGCAGTTCTAAGAGGAGAAAATGGTTTATTTAGTTGATTCCCAATGACCTATCTTTCTTAGGTGTTCCCAGGATGCCCATCATATTAGCTCCATTAGCTCAACTGTCTGGAAGGTTGTAACAGAGAACTGCTATTTGATCTCATTCCTTTATCTAATCTCATCTATCAAGTGTGTGCAGCAACTTGGTATCTGAGCACCTCAGAGAAATTACATGAAGTCAACAACCTTCTCTAGCATCTCCTTTTAGTACTAGAAAAAAGCACGGCTTAGGAACAAGGAAATCCAGATCAGTGCTCAGTGATTCAGCTACACATACCCACAGGGAAAGTGCAGAGGATGAATAGGGGGAGCAAAGCTGTGGATAAAAGAAGTTCCACTTTCTGTGGAAGTCTTCCAACAGCCACATCATAGCCACTCATTAATTATAACCTAGCTGATACAGAACCCAGCATGTTTGACATTCAGCACAATTGTCTTGAGATGTTTAACAGATGGTGAAAAGTGAACTACAGGTAAATTGTTGGTCCCAGACTACTCAAATAGCAGCAGAGCCAGAGCTGCACTCCTTGGGCCTGGATCCAGGACAATAAATTCTCTGCACTGGACTTGAGGTAGCCTGGCAAGGAAGGTTTTATGCCTCAGTGGACTCCCTCAACACATGGGTCTACTGTGGAGGACAGCTGCTTGTCACCTTCCCTCATTCCATCCTCCAAGCAGACATGAGTGAAACGTCTATTGACTAGGTATTACACAGCTACAGCTTATCCTACAGTATCCCTCTGCACACACTCCCTGCTCACACACCAGAGTTGGGAAGGGGGATGAAGTGTGCCTTGGAAACACCCAGTTTGACACTCAAGCAACCTTTGAAGCTGTCTCTAGGCAGAAAAGAAGCAAAGATCCCAGGGCTTCAGACAGCTGGAACCTAGTCTGACAAGGATGGCTTTTAGCAGCACTGCTGGCTCAAGTCACCCCTGGACAAGCCATCACACCATCTCTCCCCTCCGTGTGCCACTTCCTCCTTGTTTTCCATTGTAGCTGTTTGTGGGGTTGGATGGTGACCCAGACTGACTAAGGCACATCTGAAAGAGCAGCTCAGGGATAAAAATCATTGGTTTGGGCTATTTAAGCCAGCGCTCCTACCAAAAGGAACATCTGTCAACCTCTGCCATAGTTCAGTGCTTAAATATAAGCCCATATACTGATGAGGCTGCTTGTCTCAGCTACTGTTGAAGTTTCTGCTACATTGCCTGTTGACAATAAGTCATTTGCTATGTAAATTCTCATAATTTTTGTGCTTCAAATTAATTTTAAAGTCTGCTGGGATAAATGTTGGCCTCTTGAGGAATAACAGAACCCTTGATTTATGCTCATACAATTACCTCTGTTAAGTAGTCACAGCACTTAAAAAAAAGATCTTAGAGTGGCCAAAGGCTATTTTGTGCACCTCCAGGTCCACAGTTCAAAAGCCACATAAAGTTTAATTGCTTTCCTGATCCGAGCTGATAGATTCTGCTCTCTGCAGCGTGGTCCTTGCTGCCTTCCTTGCTTGCCATCAGTGCCAGCTGAGAGGGGCCAGAGCCTGTGGCACTGTATCTACAGTCAGGCGGGGCAAGTGGTGCCTGCAATTTATAAGGGATCATGTGCTCCACTTCCATAAATAAATGAAAGGGACAGAGTCATCCTTAGGAGCCTCATCACCTTTTAGGCACTCATGCATACCGTAAGTGCACTGGGCCAGCACAACAGCTCAGGAACAAAATGAGCAATTAATTAAACAAATGTACAGTAACAGAGGTAATGGAGTAGCTATCTCACAGTGGGAAAGCTTCCCAGAGCCATCTCACCTGACCAAAGCCTGAATTAAGCCAGCAAGGTGAAAAAGAAATGAGCAAAGAAGAGCTAAGCAAGTTTTAAAAAGATTAGAGGTTGTGACTGAAAACCAGGAATATCTACTCCTGTCCTCAGGGTACAGACACATTAAATCATCAAGGCCTGTGAAACTTCCAGTGCAGAGCCATACTCCTGCCCACAGCCAGCATGGAGTAACTTGAGACTGTTTGGTCCTGGGAGGAGGAGGAGGAAAGGCGGCCACCTCACATTTGTGTTGGGCTTAGCTGGGTGACTGCTCGACAGGTAAGCACTGCACAGCTGGTGCTGGCACCCTTCTGTTCATAGCCCAGCAGGTTGGGCTGTAAACTGATGTGTCCCTATCCTCATTTACACCGGCAAGCTGGTTGGAATATTGGTGTGGGTTTTACACTGCAGTTGTGGTTAATTTTCCTCTGAAAGGGGAATATTTATATTGGCAAGTTTTATGTTTATGTACCTCAGGTGCAGTGTCTTCCATCAAACAAGGCCTACAGCAAACTGTGGCTCTGAATAAAGTTATGGTAGATGATGGAAGTGCCCTGGAGAAGTGTTAAGAGGTCCCACTGTATGTAAGAATGTCTTCTGTCTTCAAAGCAAACATATCCAGGTATCATTTGCTGATTCAATGCTAGAAGCTTCAGGAAAGCACTGCATATCTCAGAGCCCAAAATGAAGTGGGAGAAAACATCCCCTGAGGCTTTAAGCTTGAGATGAATATAACAGCATTGATTTGGGCAAAATTGTTCCAGTACCAGTATCAACAATGCCTAAGTCTGTCCAACACTCCTGATGTGGCAGCAGAGTAATCTTTGGCTACATGTGGTAAAATTGACTAGCCCAGGACTGCTGAGTGTTCATTAAATGTTCTTGATAACTAGTTCCTGAAACACTCTGGAGAACATTGATTTAAAGAAAATATGTTATAAACAAGCGCTGGCCAGCAGGTCTAGTGCAAAGAGCATTACCTGAAATGTTAAAATAATCTGTGGATTTAATTTATTTCCAATATAGATGTAAGCATAGGACACACACACTTTTTTGCACATATGTAATTCCAACATAGATGCAAAACTAAGGAAGTGTGGCATGAAATAAATAGTTCCTAAAAATATCTAGTGGGAAACATTAGATTTCTGTTCGAATAGTCAGCTTTGCACTCTTCAGCTCGAGATAGGTAGATTAATCAGTCCTCAGGGAATTGCTAATTATAGTAACTAGGAGCAGATAAAACAGTCAGAATAAGGCTGAGAGTTTTAGTCTGCACTCATGTAAGTGTAATTCCACAGTGATGCTCTTGACTTCATTGGAATAGATCATGGTTCTTTGTGCTGTGGCCTGGTGGACTGTCAGACCCTAGATGTGATATTAATAAAGGAGGTTTTTCTTTGATCCATTAATAATGCCCATCTTTGTTCTAGAGCTGCAGAAACTGACTGGACTGCATCTCCCTTGGTAGGATGTAACCAGTGATGCAAATGATACACAACTCCATCTCCACTACAGGAGACAGAACAGATTAGAACACACACACACACACACTACAATGGTGACATTTCAAAATAAAAATGTCATGTTTTGAGATTTACATGACTATAACAGCTTACTTGGAAAAAAATCTCAAAGTAATCCCCCTCTCCTATTTTTTTAACAAACTAAACTCTGATTTGGACTAGCTCTTTTTGTTATGGGAGTTACCAAGTATTTAAAAATATTTGTATGTTCTCCACACCTTCAGCTACTGCCTTCACTAGGTACAACTTGTTTGGTTGCCTGAGTATGGCATGTCTAATTATGACAGCTTTTTGGAGGGTGATGGGCCCACTGCCTAGGAAGTCCAGGACATGATGTACCAGCCTCAGCTGCCTCTTATATCGATAGAAGGAGCTGATCTTGCCCCAATATGCAAAACAGAGGAAGCATGCTGATACTGTGATCTTCTCCATAGTTAACAGCATTTTGCCTAATCCCAGTGAATTCACAGCAAACAATATTGCTGCTGTCCTTTATCTCGGGCTTATAAAGGGAACATGTGGCTCTGATTTACCTTTTCCTCACACAAATTACTGTGGGGGAGAGTAGCAAGGGAAATAGGAGGCTAGACATAAAAATTACCAAGCAGTCTTTGCTATGTCTAAAGAAGCCCTCTAAGGGAAAAATTATAAGAATGGCAGAAAAATTGAGGGAGAAGGTTGCAACGGTATGTTAGATACATGCAAAAGCATGAAAATGTTAGGGCAGGTCCTTGGCTGCTGTAAGCAGCTGTAGCTTCGTTAAATAAATGGTACCAGGTTGATTTACACTATAGGGGAACTGTTACGGTGTTCAGTGCCATTATGATTTCTAATGAGCAGTTTTCACTACTATTAATTCATCTGGTATTAATAATTTAGCTTTTGGACTGGCCAAAATAAGCTATTTTAACCACCAAGAATAAGATTCCAAATTGCCATTTGAAGTTGTCTGTTGAGCCTCTGAAAGGTGCTTTTGAGGATTGCCCTGACAAAATGCCTGCAGGCAGATCTGCGTGTCTGCTTGAAAGGCCCGTCTAGACTAGGAAAATGAGCAGCTCTTACAACGTGCTAATGGGAACATATCAGTTGGCACATTTTAAAACACCTGAGAAAAGAAAGAAGATGCTCTCTCAGGTTATAATGCTGTGTACACTCAGCTAAGTTCAAGTCTTGCTTCTGATGAAGAAAAATAATGCTCCATTTTCCCTTCACCTTCATTATCCTGTGCCCAAGCAGCTGTGGTTTGTGGTTTAAGAATTATACTCTCAGAACCCTTGCTACGCACCAGTTCACTAAGCCAGCAGAAAACTGATCACAAGAAAAGAAATTAATGGGTTTGTGATAGTTTAGTGAGTGAGATCCACTGATGAAAGGTGTGAACAAGTGCCAGAGCTCAGTAAGTGTCCAGAAGGTGCAGCTGAGAGGGTAGGAAGGAACAGAAAATCTTTACCTTTCTTCAGCAGTTCAATTGGCTTGCTGAACACAGTAAAACTGCATTGTCTATCCCTGGCGTGCGTGTTGAGCCTAGCAAGGAGGAGTCTCAGTGGTTGTGTGGGTAGATGATCACTTCTGTTTCACACCAGCCATGGAGACTGTTTTACAGACATCACTTAGAAACTTTAAGTTTAAATGCCTTAGAAACTTTAAGTTTCGAAGTGGAGCTTTAGTATCGGTCTTAATCTCCTCTTTGAGCATTTTTCTGATGTTTTGTTAAAAGACAGTCTTCATCCTTAAAACAGGTCTTCACAGTTGTGATCAGTCATTCCACAATTTGTTGACTTCACTGTGTGTGTGGGATGCGTTCACCTTTAGCCCCACTCAACCCTTGTCATCCCACTGCAGGTCACCTAATGCACCTCAGCCCACATCCAGCTGCTTGAACCCCCTCCCACCCCTCTCCCTTCCATACGGTCTGTTTTATTTCTTCCTTTTTTTTTTTTTTTTCACTAATTAAACTCAGTGTCTCCTGCTTTTGCACTCTGTGTGAGCTCAATGTTTTTCTCCTCTGCCTCCTGAGGTTCAAACCTCTCCGTCCACATCCAGACATACACTGTTTGGGCCTTATCCACCTATTTCAGATCCCTGTTCCCCTTCAGGAGCTCAGATTCACTCAGCCCCTGGCTCACAGGCTGTTGACACAGCTGTCCGTACAAGTATCTTTCCTTCAGATGAATAAAAACTGATCAAGATTTGGCCCTTGGTGAATTTTTGTAAGGCATGTGGCCTATTTTTCATTATGGTAAGAGTGTTTGTTCTGCTCCTTCTGGGTACAACAGGAGCTTGCTCACTTGGACAGACAGTGCTGCATATTAGGAGGGTGTCCCTGTTCTTTTTGGCCACACTATCTGTATCGAGCCCTTCTTTGCAACAGGCAGAACAGGAGGGGTAAAACACCTAGCCTGGGGCATGAGCTGTTAGTTCAATATAAAGAGATTTAAGTAGGAGCAATGGGAGAAGGAAACAGGCTGAATATCAGGAAAAGCTCCTGCCAGTGAGACGTGTTTGGCTGTGAAATCTTCTCCCAGGGGAAAGAGGTCAAAGCCTCATTGTTTGGAAGTAGAGCTGGTCAAAACTGTTTTTGGAGCAGCGGCAGCAGCGGGAGTGGTGGAGGTGGGGAGAAGAGCAGCAGCTGTGCATGGCAGAGCGGCAGAGAGATACACGAGGGGAAGTGGCTGGGTGCGCAGCGAGAAGGGGCAGGAAGAGCAGGGGAGGCTGACGGAGGAGTGGGGCTCGCACCGGCGTGAGGGACACAACAAAAGGATTAACACAGGCACAGTGGGGAGCAGCAGACAAAAGCAGGAGAGAAAGCGGGGAAAGCAGAGGGGAAAAGAGGCAGGAGCAGCAGAGATGCAGGACACGAAAGAATGGTGGGAAATGCCAGGAGGAGCACTGCGAGGAGCAAGCGTGAGGCTGAATGACAATAGCAAGGTCTCGTTTTGTTTTGTGAACACAGTGGCCTTGGCTAAGCAAAGCTGGAAGATATTAAAGGACAAAGACATCAGGTTTCTTCATGACATGACCTGAACTAATCTCACAACCTGGGATGCTTTATGCAGTTTTCTCATTCTGCATCAGGTGAAATCAAGGTTTTCCAATGCATTCTTGGCAAAGCCAGGGAAAAAGGCAGATTTAAGGAGCCATCAGCCCATTGTTTTGGGCAATATCTTAGATCATGAAGGATGGGTACAGGCCACACTCTGACATTTCCCATCTCCTTGATGATACTTGCTTGATGATATGAGCTGAAGGAAGCAATGTTAATATTGCACCATAGTGCCTTGCTTACTCTTTATTGTTTGGAAAACCCACAAGTTCAGTGACATTTCATTCCTCTCACTGGAGTGAGCTCCCCACCAAGCAAATCCTATTATGATATAAATTAGCTGAGGTTCTTCAGCCGTCCCTATCACAGCTTACTGTTACATGGTGAAGCTCTGCACTGTTGCAAAGAAGGAAATTCCCAGCTCAGTTTCCTTCACCCCAATATTATTATTAATGTTTCCTTCACTGTAAACCAGGCTGCTCATTTAATTTTGCAGAGGCTTGCTATGTTGATTCTACATAGATCTGCAAAGCATAAAGCAAAGTTTTGGCTGGTCTGCAAAAAACTTTGTGTGCTTAACTTTTCCCTAAGGGATCAGGAGAACAGTGAAAAGATACAGGATCTCCCCAGGACCAAGTGATGAATTACATGGCTAGAGCTGCACTGAAGCCCTGATGGAATTTACCCAAGGTCACAATCCAAGACCATTGCTGCTGCTTTGCTCTAAAGACTTACTTTTAATTCTTACAAATCTTTTCAAATGCCAATCCACAATGAATATTGCACACTGAATACAGGACTTGCCAACTTAATTTGAAGAAATTGCTGATAATGACAACAGCAATTGCCTTCTCATTCTGCTCTTTGTCTTCATTGTTAATCCTTTCTCAGAAATGAAACCCTTCTTGGATTACTAATGACAGTCTCTTTATTCTCCTTATTTTTTTGTTTTCCTTAATTGCCTTCAGAGAGCTATTTTAAAAAATATTCATGCCAAAAGTAAAAACTGGCAGAAATGCCAATAAATGGAAAAGCCTTCTGTAATCCTGTTTCTGGTGCAGTGACCAGGACCTTCACAGTCATGTAACTAAGCTGCCAGTTCCAAGGTTAAAACAGTTTTGTGGTAGTTCAGCACAAATGGAACTAATCTAATAAAAATTTTTTGAAGCTACTGGTGTTTTTTTCACTCTACAATCACAGCAACCAAGATCAGAGTATGATTCCTGAAGTTGTCTGCAGCATTCATGGAAGGAGTTTGAAATTATATGGATAAATCAGGTTTCTTTAAATGCAAGGTTTGGTGTCTTTTTGAGAAGTGAGTGTATGAGAGCCTGGAAATGAGATGTTGCTTGTTACCGCTACCTTTATTCAGATCAGTTGAATCATACCATGTACTCACTGTATACAGAATGATTGGTTTCTGTTAGTCCCCAGTGGAAATTTGCCTCAGAGGCAGTTTCACAGCTGTTAGTAAGAGGTAATCTAGGCAAAAAAGCCCAGACGCTAGGCTTTACTTCTCTAATTCTGATATATTCCTGGATATCAGGGTAGTGCAGTCTTGATGCAGTAGGGCAGCTTGTTTGAGTAGGGCCAGGGCCGGGGACGGAGATCCTTTACAGGCCGAGCCATTTTCCAGGGCTGGTGCTTCAGGCAAAGGCAACAGTGCCCCTCGGTGATGTGACCGTGGTGCAGCACAGGGCTGACACCGCGCTCGGTTTCCCACGTCTGCTGTGCCACCGGCGCGGAACGAGAGCTCCGAATTAGGCAGCGAGAGCAGCCTTTGTGTCAGGATCGTGTCCTATAACCCATTTGCTGCAGAAGGACCCAAACAGACAGGCCACGGGTTTCAAGGAAAGCTAGAAGGAACTACCCAAGACCACCGAGGGCTTCTCTGGAAAAACAGATTCCACCCCATCTGTTCAGCATCGCAGAGGGACAAACACTCCTGTTCCTTCTAGGTCCCAAATCTGGGATGCATCCTGCAAAGGTACTGAGCCCTTGCAGTAGCCAAAACCACCTTGGGCTTTGAACGTAGAGCACATGCTCTAGAGCACCAAAGTTTGTAGAACTGATTTCTTGTACTGGATATGACATTAAATAGTTGCACTGAGAAGTCCTCGGTTTACCCTCTGTGGCTCAGTTTCTTATCCAGAAGATCAGAATACGATCATCTGGCCTTCTAGATGCTATCCAGAAAAATGGAAAGTTTATTAACAACAGGCAGAAAATGAGGTGAACACAGAAAATGGTATGAAGAGATACATAACATTTTAGGTGCACCAAATGTGGTATCCATTCTTTAGAAAAAGTCTGATTATTAATTTAATGAGTGTCATCATGTCTGCATGTACGTGGACCAAATCATGGTAACCTACACAACTTAATTCTGGAAATTTTGTTTGGTTGGTTTTTTTTGTTTTGGTTTTTTTTTTTTTTTTTTTTTTTTTTTTTTTTTTTTTTTTTTTTTTTTTTTTTTTTTT
>VYXF01002162.1:543389-598593 GCA_013397295.1 Polioptila caerulea | reverse complement strand
TTTTGATTTTTTTTTTTTTTTTTTTTTTTTTTTTTTTTTTTTTTTTTTTTTTTTTTTTTTTTTTTTTTTTTTTTTTTTTTTTTTTTTTTTTTTTTTTAGTTACCCCCTCGTATTCTTCTAGCTTAAGGCGTTTTCTTTGTTTTGTTTTTAATATAAAAAAGCCCGCTTCTGCCTGGCGGCCGGGAGCATACAGAGCTGTAAGGCTGTGTGAGCATCTAGTGGCCATAGGGAAAACTTCACCGCCACGTCAACCTCGGCTGGGGTTTCTCTCAAAGTAAAGTTCTTAACTACAGAAGCAAACAAGCAAACTTAAGTCAGGCATTTGCTCTGAGAATAAAGGAGTTATTACTTATAAGAACGATGACTATAAAATGTTAAAATCAGAATGTATCTGTGCCTGCTTTCTGTCCCACCCCAATATACCTTCCTGTGCACATGCTGAAACTATCACTTTGGTTTTCTACATTAGACAGAAAAGCTTAGAAGTTGCCAAGGGAATACTGCCTTATTGAAGTGTTTCCCATATTTCACCTCTCACATGATAAAACTTCATTCTCCTCTTTTCTGAGTCAATAATTAGTGTTTTCTCAGAAGCTGCAGTGGCCAGTAGAAAACAGAAAGAGCAGCTACACTATGTTTTATCATACTGAGGCTGCGTGATATCTCCTTAAAGGAGACTTATTTGTGGATGGTGAGGTATTAATTTAATTTACAAACATCACTTCCAGTCCAGATTTGTAGGAACTCAGCAATAGAACTGGAGCTGCATTTCCAGAGAAGAGAGTACTGCAGAAGCAGAGACACAGTATACATATAACTCATTTCTCACTCTGAATGGTCACACTTGTCAGTGGGATTCTCAAACACACTCAGCACAACCTCCCCGTGTTTCCCTGAAACTCAAAGTTCTCATTCAGATGAATAGAACCAACACTAACTGACACTGGTAATATTAAAAATAATTTGGCATTGTCTCTTGCCCATAAAAATAGCTGCTCCCTTCTCCTTATTTGCCTTACAGGGGCTGTGGGACTAAACAGGGAGTTTAACCAATTCACCTGGACACATGAAGAACATGAACATCAGCATACTAGGCTCAGAATTCAGTAGAGACTAAAATTAGTCCTCCCATCAGAAATGGCCTTAGTCCTTCACTTTACATATCAGCTATCAGTGAGCTTTCTTTCTTTTTCGCAAGTCACCCAGTCAGAGCATTCAGAGAGCTTTATTCACCACCTTTGATGCATTAGTTCCTTCACCTTAACATCACCAACCTAAGTAGCCATGTCTTTGTGAGGCAGCATCAAGGAGACTGGCAGCACATTTGTGCAGGGTGCCAGGAACCCCTGAGCACAGGAAACTCCTAAGTTTCATCATCTGATTCTACCAGTGGCAGCATCGTCCTATCCCTTGTGTGCTCCTAAAACAAATACCAAAAGGTATTTACCCTGTGATGATAACAGACTGCAGCCACTGAAACCCCAATCCAAGATATTGTCTTATATGCCTAACCTTGAGATTCAGCAAACTCCATATTTTTTCCAGAAATTTCATAAGTAGGTGTGTTAATTTATTTTCTTTTGAAAAACCATTGAACTATTTATGGATTAGCCATCCATTTCACTGCAGCACATGGTACAGCATGGCAGTATCTTAAGCAGGGCCACTGTTCCCATTGAACTTACACATGGACAACTTAGAGGTCAAATATTAACCTGTTCTCAGAGAATTTTAAAATCAAATCAAACAGATGTACTATGATATGAAACTAAATATAAATCTTAATTACTTCTTTGTCATAGATGAACCATGACCCACAATTTCACATGTAATTTATAAGTATGATGGTATTTTATGAAATACATAATATACAACTTCATGTTTAAAATGCATATTTTTGGGAAGAAATTTTAAAGTTTTAGGCATATTTTGTGTATTTTTCTGTTGCAAAATGCTTACATAATATACTTCTGCCACACTCAAGCTAACTTGATAAACATCCTCAGAAGATCTCATTAAATAACATCCTATAACTGGCAAAGCAGTAGAAGATGTCGTTGCACACACACCAGCTGTGTTTATGTCAAGGCTCTGATCCACAAGTTGATAAAGAACCAAAATATTCATTAACTTCAATGAGCACTTCCCATCTTTAGAAGTGCATAATCAAAGATATATGAATTATGGCCCAGATTTTCTGGAACAGTTTTATGCACTTATCGCTCAGTCTTATTTTAAATCCATCTATTTAAGTCTCTTTGGTTGATTTGTAAGTCTAAATTGTTTTATTCTATTGGAAAAAGTATCCATAGTAATAAAACTATAGAAAGACTTTTTTTTTAAGAAGTATTCAGTAATTGCAGTCATCCAGCCACTGACAGCAAGCTGCTCTACTGATATATTTATGAAAAATGAAAGTTTGGTTTAGTAGACAATTTATATTATGATAATTTTTCTTCAGACTTGAAGTAAGGAATTTTTGCTTTGTTATCTTGTACTGTAAAGACGTAAGAAGCTTCATGGCTGCCAAAAATAGCCATAGGATTGCTTTGGGGGCATTTTCCAGAGGCACTAGCATGGACAAAAAGATGCCTTAGACCCTTCTCTCCTGCCCTTCAGGCTGCTGGCAGGGAAGGCAATTGGGCAGCAGGAAAATAGGCAGGACTCCCTAAGCTCCAGTGTCACCAGGCTGCTGTAGCACAGGTGCACATATGGTGAGCATATGCACAGCAGGAAAGAGCACACCAGCCTGAAGAAAAGCTTCTTAAGGAGAACAAAAAAGGCTCTGCTGAGACCCTGACTCAAGGAGTTACCTACTTCACTGAGGCAGTGAGGTCCTGATCTCCAGCAACAGTGGCTAGGAGTTCCCCAGACTGCAATAATTTTGAATAATTTAATATAAATTTATGTGGAGATGGCACATAGCTTGATGTAATGACCAAGCTTAAACCCTGATGGAAAAAACACATGATGGATGGCTGAATCAGAAATCAAAGTAATTTTGAAGATTGGAGATAAGCTCTAGGAAAAAAAAAAAAAAAAAAGAGAGAAATCTGACAGACAAACATTGGCTAAAAAACTCAAGCAAGAGTAATAAATCATATAACTGGGCTAATAACAGGCAGAAAATGGCACTGTGCTGTTGGGGATTTTACACTGAGCAGAAGTCTTCTTGTTATACTGCCCTAATACTCACAGGGAGACTTCAGTAGGGCTACTGTTCTTGTGCCCAGGCTGGCACACTGTTTACAAGAAATATATTGTTAAACCTGGAAGAAATTCATGTGAGATGGACAAAAATGAAGTTACAGAGTTTCTGACTTTGTGTTTTGCGAATATCTATGTATTTGTCATTTAATAACCTTTAGCACACTCTCTAGTGTAAACGCCATTACGTTTCAACCGCTGCAACTTCCTTTATGTGACTGCACTAGCCACAAAAGCCAAGTTCCTGAATAATGGGCACAAAAGGTGCTCTGTGAAATTATGTTCATCACAGTGATCACGTTTGGAGATATTACATTGCAAATAAAACTGTCTTCTCTTGTGTGTGTATCTCTTAGTATGTGTAAGCACAGAGAATTATGATCTTATTAGGGGATTATTATATTATTATTACTATTATGATATTTTTAGGGGATTAAAATACATTTTAATTAGTAGTGTAATAGCAGATGTAATGCTGCTTTCTGCATCATTCAGCACACTCGTGGTAAGAGCAACCAGGGACTAAGATTCTGGCAGAAATTGCAGTGGCTGAGGGTTGTGATGCCTAGCTTAAACTAAGTGGAGGTAACTATTTCATCTTGTATGGAAAATTTTGGATTCAGTCTCTAAAATTAGTGCACTATCTATACAAATGCAAAGAGTAACATAAGTGCATATTCCTAAATAAATTAGAGTACCTTAACCTAGAAAATACGAATACCTTGTTAATTTCAATCAGAATCAATTGTGTAACTAATCAGCAATATAAACCTGCAGACTAAATCTGTATTTCTGATCTGTGTTCAACTGCAGATCAGAAATTACATCTGACATTTGGAAAGAAATTAAATCTTGTCATTATGCCTTAGGTCTTCCAAGTCGGGTTATTGTGCTTTATGATTCAGTACATAACATCGAGCATCAAACAATCTGATAAAGGTCTTTGTATTTCTCAGTAGGGAAAGTTGATCTGTATGTCAAGAATACTGCCACAAAAAACTGAACTCCAAAACTGTGCAGACAGTTCAACACACAACTTCCCTTTTCCCTGTTTCCCTGCTCGTAGCACTGTACTGTCCAGCCAGCTCAGACTTTAGGGCTCTGACATGTTTTAAAAGCAGTCCTACCAAACTAAAATGCTGAAGTACTAGCTGAACAGCAGCCTGCTCTTAATTAAACCAAGGCATTGCTCTTGTAGCAGACCGACCACGAGAGGGCACGTCGCCAGTTGTGATAACACACACAAGTGCTGTACGCCTCCACGTAAGATTTTTCTTTTTGCTTTCTCTGCCTTTCCCTGTCTTTTTCAATCACACGAGGAATTTAGTAACCTTATTTGTTAATTAAGTGATATAATTCTCCAGGCAGGTTCTTATTCATCCCACAAGGGCTATCTCAGAGCAGAGAAAAGTAAAAGCAGAGATGATCATCAAGCTAAGATGTAGTGCATCTGTTCCCACTTAGAAAAGTAAGCAAGGGAAGAAAGGCAGATAGGTAATATTCGTGAAACAAATAAGATAAAACCATGGGGGAAAAAAGCAGGAAAAGTTATAATAAATAACAGCCAAATCTGAAGAAGTATAAAGTGTGTTATGACAAAAATCAACATTTTTAAGCTTTTAAAAAGTACTCAAAAAAGCAGCCAGAGTTTGAGAATGATAAACGAAAAATCTGAATTATTGCAATGTTGTTTTTTCCTAAGTATCATGCATAATTTTAGTTTACCAACAGCCACAACAACAGAGTTGAAGAGATGCATTCAAGTGTCAGCTTCATCTGGCAATTTTAAAACTTCTCTTCTATGGCCTCCCCTCCCAGTTCCCTCAGAGCACAGGTTAGAAACTGTTTTTCATGCAGATGTACAGACCTGACTGATTAAATTCTGGAACATTTTACTTACTCCTGAAGTATTTATTCCCTAGACTTATTAGTTTCCTATTGTTTTAAATATGATCATATTATCCTGCAGAATTCTCTTGCAACAATGGTAGCAAAAAATGGCTTCTCTTGCTTTAGAGATAAACTAAATGCTGCTATTGATGACATGAATAGGAGTTAAAATGTTGTAAGCAAGGAAGAGCACACAGTATTATATGCAGAAGTAAAATTAGGTTAGCTAGTCAGCATGTTTATGATCTCATTTAAAATGAGATTTATGCTTTGCCAAAGGATTCTTCTCTGTCTTCTTTCCCAAGGGATAGTAGGCCCTTGTAATTCTTAGGATGTTACTGAAACTCGTTAAAGGTGCTTAGTTAATTGGTTCTTGTTAGGGATCTTTTCTGAATTTCTCTCTCAGAGCAAATATCTAAACCACAGAGTAATGGTTGTTTTACATGATATTTGTTACGGATGATGCAATTTGGAGTAGCAAATTGCTATGTTCTCCCACTGCACTCAAAATCAAGCAGAAGCAAGATTAGACCTACCTTGTCTACACTGGTAACATTTTAAACAGTATTACTACTTAAGCATGATGCTACTACATGGAGGTAGATGGATACAGATGCATACACCTATAATTCAATTATCTAAATAAGGGATGAGAGATTCACAGCTTTCAGTCCCTATTTAATCTAGTTTGCAGCTTTAGGAAGGGAACTCGGGGCCACTTGGCATTGAGTGTATATCTAAAGGATTACCTTTTCAGTAACTGAAAAGTTTCCTTTTAAAGGAAATTCTGAATATGCTTGAGTACACAATATCCAGCCCATGAGACAATCAATCAGTTGGCACCTTTAGTTCAGGCTGCTAGTTGAAGGAGCACACCTGCATGTCTAAAAGGAGAGTTTACTTCTCTTGACTGATGTTTCTTTGAGCTACCACTACAAAAAAAATTAATAACAAACAGGAACTCACTGTCTGTGCAAGCCTGTGCATTCCTTCCTTGTATCTTACTTCTTTTTCTAGAAACAACATTACCATGAATCCTTACTGGCCTACTAAATTGGCAAGAGAGCATTTTGGGATTCTGCCACCTGTATAGAACTCCCTTCCAAGGCTGGAGACAAGAAGCTGCCATTCTGGCTGACACTTTCTTTGCTGACACAAAGAGAGAGCAGGTTTGCCAAAGAGCACTGTGAGAGGGCAATTAGCAACCCGCCTTCACCTCCGTGAAACCCAAGCCATCACCTGCTCTGATGAAGGGGAGCTGTCAAAAGCCAATTCACTTTTAGCAATCAACACCATCAGGAAATCAGGTCAGTGGCTTTGCAGCATCAGATGTCTCTTGCTGTCTTGCTGTGCCCAAGAAACTAAAGTTTGCCTTGCTTGCCAGTCTCTCTTGACAGTCTTAATAAGACTTAGTGCAACCCAATTTCCTGCAACTGAATTCCCTCCTTTGCAAGCAATATGCTGCAGAAGAGATGTTCCTGTTTTCTCCAAAGATGGCGCCATAGCCATTTATACTCCCAAATTTCAAAAGATTTCTGATAGGCTAGAGATGATGTATCAGTCCTTACATGAAGCTTTCCGACATACTTTATGATGTTTCATGACTGTCTCAAAGTTGTTTTGTAGTTTATATTATGCCCCCAGCTAGATTATTAGACAGAATGCCTTGCAAGCAAAAGGTGGTCCAAATATAGCCTGAATTATTTGGCTTGGTAAAATAAAAAAGTCAATGAGAGCATAAAATTTCATACCAACCTTTAGAAGACTTTCTAGATAGTGTTAAAAAGCCATTATGATTGCCACTGCCTAGGGTAGAACTGCCAGAGCAGTGTAATACGTCATTCCTCTTCAGAAACTTAGTAATGCAGCAACTTAACCCGATTTAGTATAATTAAAGTGAATGAGCTGCTAGAATCTATAAAACCCACCAACCACCAGATTCCTGACTTTCTTACTCAGCACACAGGTATTATAAAAGGGTGGTTTTGTAGATCACCCAAGTAATATGGAATGAGCACTGTAGTGTAAATTTGCTTGGTCAGGATAAAATGAGTAATTTCTAACTCTTTTCCTAGTGACAGACAAGATGATTTATACAGGTAAAAAGAGGTAGAAATTCTTGTATACAGGATATTTTCTGTATGATACAGGAAATTCTCACTACAAGCTGACAACCACTACTCTGAAGAACATTCTGAACACAATTTTTGTGCATACAGATCTATAGATCTCTTGATTTAGAGAACTTTAGCTCCCTGTCTAAATATAAAATAGACCTTGATAGAGATTATCAGAATTATATCTATACATTGTTATGTAGAATAGTGTTATTGATCGAAATAATTATTATCCATATGTATTATCAGAGATATATGAATAAATATGCATTATACATGATTATATAGCTATATGGTTTACCTCTATTTCATTACAATTTATCTATTATCTGCTATTGTTAGCATAGTTATTGCTTATACAGTTCAGGGGCTGCACCTTTTTGTCGCAGATCTTATGTAATGCACTACAGCAAATTCTATGCAGCACTACTAACCAGCATCTGTCTCCAAGGCAGAAAATGAGGGTCAGCTCATCTTCACAATGCTATTCAAAGAAGTGAGCAAAGATTAGCTTCAAGCTACAGCAAATTCCCTTGAGGCTGCTGAGGCAGATGGGCTATGTTTCAAGTCAACTTTTCAATGCAGCAGTATTTCAGCCCAGAAAAACACTCGCTCAATAAAGACTCAACCAGAAAAGTCAACACAGCGCCTTACACAGAACTGTGATTCTTTTTTCAAGTTAAGGCTAAACTGATAAAACTGCTCATAGATAAATCTCTGATTTTTTTCAACCCACATCAAGCATTTTATCATCAGTCATGCACTGGACACTGCACAAACACCAACACATGCTCCATAGAGCTGGATGGCTTCTTAAAAGTCTGGAGAATCTTATCCAGGCAGCTGGAAACTTGCCTTTGACATCAGAGCCAGCTGCCTACCTTTGGATGATATTTTTTTCCCCTGTGGTCAGTACTTTTTGAGTCTGTGGCAGATTATAATCTTGACCAGGGAGACAGGTACATGTAGATCACAACCAGTAGAAGAAAAGTGATGTCTAAGTATTTTCAGCTTTCAAATGTGTCATTAATTTCTTATTTTTCTTCCCATGTGAGGTTCAGCACACCAATAACCTCCAAAAGCATATCTATATAGGATACCTCAGGAATGTTTTTTATGCCTGAGCTGCATTAAAGTGTAAACTTTAGTTAAATGTGTTTAACTCCCTTCAGACCTAAAAGGCTTTTTTCTTCCCTCAGGAGCTGGAGGGGGCTGTGACTTGCACAGGGCCCTGAGCAGGTCACTGATTACCCTGGTTAGCCTCATGTGGGCCCCCCCATCCACCAGCCACCCTTTGGCCCTGGAGCTGCATTTAAACCTCAAGGGGTAGGGATTCAGACCTTCCTGGAGCTGGAGTGTCTATGTGCTGTCCTGGGGTTCAGGACAAGTTGTAGTGTCACAACCTATGTTCTAAGTGACCCTGATACTGCTGGCCATGAGTACCCTGGCTCTTCTTGCTCAGATACAGCATGGCTGTACCCTTTTGGGGGCTGGGGGAGGCGTTTATTACTGCCCTGGTGCCATGCCAGCCTGCTGCCCTTCCCTGACAAGGGATTTGAGTCCCTATCAAAATAAACTTGGGCTGCTGCTATGGAAATGAAATACCAATTTTGTATTACATCTTCAGTCCCTTGCTGAAAAAGGGCCTCATTTGTGCTAATTCCTGTGGTAACTGAACACAGAGAGAAGCACTGGATGCAGAGTGAAAGTGAATAAGCCTAGATGACAGGCCAGAGAAGGGAAGGCAGCTGCAGCTGGGGAGAGCACTGTGTCTCACTGTTTACTACCTACTGGCTACAATAAGTAAAATCACTTATTTTCTGTGTGGGGGCTAAGATAATGCATTGCAACATCAAAATTATCTCATGTGCATTGCCTCAGTGGCCTGTACTAGGCACTAAACTGCAGTGAAGGCTGGTCCTGTCTTGTTTGTCTAATGTTGGGTAGTGTAAATGGTAGTTCAATCAATATACTTGCTTCTGTTTCAGAGACAAGTACCTGGTTTAACTGATCTGTGTGCATCACATAGAGCAAGTCCCCAGGACTGTGACATTTGGAGATATTCTGTGGCTCTGCAATTAAATCCTTACCCTGCCTAAAAAGACTTCAAAAAATAAACCAAAACCCACCCAATGAAACTCTTTAGATGGCAGACTTGTGATAATCTTGTCATGCTTTATGTATGGTAGTCTGATGATTCTTATTAAACAATTCTCCTGGATAATCTACAGCTTCTACCAGAACTTGGTATACCTTCCACAAAGATCTTGTCTTTATTTAAAAAATTCAGATGGAGAGGAACCTGATGTGTTTGATCTAATTTTTGTCTTTGTTGCAGCTTTATCTGGTAGATCGAAGAGGCATATTATCCTACTTTATAAGTAGGATATTTTAATATAATATTATATAATAAAATATTATAATTATACAAAATATTATATAATAATAACTTTATTTTCTTCTGCCTTTTTTGTGGTAGTAGCAATACTATAGCTGTGTTGGGTGATACATAGTTACTTTTTGTCCCCTTTAGGTCATGCCATATTATCCTGAGTTCATTCCAAGTCTGTCTTCCAAGACAGCTCTTCTCATTCTAGTAGTATTTCCTGCCAGTTTGGGTAGAAGACCTCCTGTCTTCTGTATAACTGTATTGAATTCTGAGTACAACGGCATATTAAGTGGGAGATCCACAAAAACTGTACAATTTCCCTCTCTCTATAATATCAATGTCACAGATCTGTCTTCTGTAACCTTTTATGACAGTGGTTTTATTTTGTCCTGTAAGCTCCACAGCTAAGATGCAAGTAATCAATCAACTGTAAAAATAAAAGTAGATTTAATTTAATAGTTATATTAAGTCTTGCTCCTCTGTGCAACCCAGCTTAGACCTTGAACACTGACTCAGCAATTCTTATTGTTTTTCTTGCTGTTTCAGCAGCTCTTCTTCTAAATAACATATTAGGTCTCAGATAAACAAGTACTGCACTGCTAAATCTATTTTTCCTACCCTTACTTTCCTTTGGTATCTACCCATAATACTGCTTCCCTCACTAACTTCAGCCAAAATGACCTGGGCTAGCATAAATGTGTTTAACACTGGATCAGCCCAGCTGGATCAGGCCAGGGAGAGGACGAGTGGCTTTGGGACATCAGAAGGGATATTGAGCTCTTGTGACTCAGGAAGCAAAGCTGCGAGTGGTTAAAGGCAGGCAGAGGCAGCTTCAGCTGCAAACAGGGTGAGCTATGATTGCAGTCTCGGTTCACTGAAGAAAAGCCTCTCCAAATCATCATTCTGGCTTAGACTTGACTTATTCCAGCCAATGTGTGCCAGATCAGGTGAAGTAGTGCTCTAAGAATATCAAAACCATCAAACAGTATAGAGCTGGCACAAGCATAGCTGGGCCTATTTGCATCAAATTAATATTGCCCGATAGGGTCAGCTGAGAACAGGCCAGGCATTAACAAAAACCTCCGGGCTTTAAAATGCCACAGAAATACCATTTCCACCCTTCTGTAATTAAAAGGCAAAAGAGACACCAAAGCCCTTTGTCACAGGGCACTTTAAACTTGAGCAACCTATAGTCTACTTGCACTTCTCTGTATTCCTTACCTGACTCTAGAAAAGCTCTCTGCTCAGCAGTGGAAACTAAGCTTTACATGTCAAGAATAACTCTGTAGGATTCATTTGTGTTTCTTACTGGAGACTTTACAGCTCACTGCAAAAGAGAAACACTCAAGATGCATGGCATTTAATATCCTAATTGAGGAATATTGGGGTTTTTTTTGCTTTTATGTATATATGTTTGCATATATAAATATGTATATCTGGGCTTGAATCTGCTGTCTTCAGAAATGTGAGAAGTTCAAAGAAAACTCTGTGTTTATTAGGAGGTCTTGTTCTGGAATTTGTTCAATATTTCTGAATAGTGAAAGATTCTAAAAATAACAGTGCAACTCGAGTTTCGTCTGTAATTAAGTGGCTTACTTGGTGAAAATTGAATACTCCCTTGGGGAAAGAGGATTTTAAATCACCCTTGGCTTGGATAACACAGTAAGAAAGCAAGTTGTAGTGTCGCAACCTATGTCCAAATGCAGGGTGATACTGTCCATCATGGGACTTGGAATTTTGAGACCTCCAAACTGCCTCATGGACTTCAAAGTTCTTTGTTTCCTGCTCCAAGCTTTCAGGTATAACCTTTCATCCCTTTCTCTCCTGTGGAAGTACAGCTTTCTCTTTTGGCTCTGATTCTCGAATGCGTGCTTCTTTATTGAAAGCTCAACTGAAAGAAGGTGGCTTTGTAATTAAATACTTTCAGACTCCATGTCTTCAAAACTGTTTGTTGCAATAAACCTTCAAAAGTATCCATTCACTGCAGCATTCAGTATGGGGGCAGAGGAAGTAGTGGGATAATCATTCGGGGAGAGCAGAACTGCAATTCTGTGTGAGGGCCAAAACAAAGTCTGGCATCAAAAGGCAAAGAGGACTTAAGTTGTAGGGCAAGCTCCTCTGTGCATGGGGAAGATGGAGATTCTCAGTGCTTGTATTTCAAGAAAATAAATTCTGAAATGTCACATATGACAGCCTGGCCCATTAACAGCCACTGGCTGTTTGAGGGGCCCAGACAAGTGACTGCCCCTTGAATTAGAGCTCCAGGAGATAGGAAGGCTCAGGGACATTATTTTTTGCCTTCTGCTTAGTAGCCCTTCCCTGCTAAGGAGGCATCTGAACTTAGAGACATCAATCTAGAAAGGGGGAAAAGGGACAGACTTGGAAGAAGCCATTAAAAATGCAATTTACATCAGGTAAACAGTGTTTTGACAATGTATGTAGTTAAACTACACTTGGAAAATTACCTTGCCCTTGAAATAAATAGTTGAGGTCACATAATTGAATCCAGTTACTAATCTTTACAAACATCATTGCCAAATAACAGTGTTTCTCTGAAAGTGCTACTGTAATTTCCTTTAATGGTTTTTCTTTAGCTGTGTCTAATAATATTTATTTTTTTTCTTCAACTAGAATTTTCCATTGTTGCTAACAGCAGTTCACCTCAGAGGAGGGAGCATTACTGTAAACAGTGCTCCAGGCAGCAACTAACATTTAAAGCAGTCCAACTCCAAAGCAGGGCTCTGTGACCTCCTCTGTGAAACACCAGCAGCTGTCTGCACCCTGTTTACTCCAGCACACTCGCTGCTGCTTCTGGCTGAGCTACTGCTACAGTTCGGCTGTGCTTAGAATAATCAGGACAGGCATTAGGGAATAACTGCTTTGGTAGAAGCCTTGAGCTATTACAAGCCTAGATTCACACCAAGAGCCGTTTCAAGATGTCCAAGTGTAGTAAATTTCCACTCATAGACAAGCCCTTAGCATGGGAAAGAAACTTCAGCAAATGCTTCTTGATGTGGATGATCTCTGCAGCATTCTTGTTGCTGGGAATCAACTTAGTCTGAAAGAGTTTGAGGGATGAACACTGACAACCTACCACTGAGGACAGCAGAGGCTGAAATAGCTATGAGCTGGTAAATATTTATTGCTTGTGTACTCCTCTGACCTAGCTGCAGTAAGATGCAGAGCTCAGGCTAATTTTCAAGTAGGGTGGCCTTTAGCATGTAGCTCAGATCTCAGAGGAATGAATGAAGTAATAAAGGGATGAATCAATAGACTCAATCAGACGGGCAGGACCCAGGAAGCTCTTATAAATTAGATACCCCAGAAATTGGTAATTAGAGGGAAGAAAGGTCTTAGCAGCACTGAAGTCCAGAGTCCTGTGCCCAGGGATAGGTGGTGAGGAATTGACTTTTATCAGCAGTTTTGTGCCTATGTTAACTTTGTCTGTTAAAACCTGTGAAGGGTAATGCTCAAATTAGAATAAAAACACCCTGAAGAACATACATACATCTATGGTTCCTGATGAGATGCATCCCAAAATCCCGAAGGAATTGGCTGATGGAGTTCCTAAACCATTGTCCATGGCATTGGAAAAGTCATGGCAGCAAGATGAAGTCCCAGGTGATTGGAAGTAGGGAACATTGCATCCATCTTTAAAAAGGGTAGAAAGGAGGAACCTGGGAACTACCAACCTGTCAGCCTCCTCTCTGTGCCCAGGGAGATCACAGAACAGATCCTCCTGGGAGCTGTGCTAAGGTAACAGAGCCATTCAGTAGTAAAAAAAAAAAAAAGCTGTTAGGTCTTTAAAATTCAGCCTTATTGAAAGCTTTTATTGACTGATTGAAGCCGTCCTGTGTGTACCTAATTCTTCTTGAGACTGCCTGTGGCAGTTGTCTTAAAACTTCAACAAATGATGAAAAATGTGTGGATCTACTAGTGCAGCTAATCCTTGAAATGGGAAGAGAAACATGAGGGGCATGTAAATAGGTGACCTGAGCTTCAAGAACATGGAAGCAAATTAAAAATATCACTGCAAGGAATGGAATGATTTTTTAGGATTCACCACAGCATTCACTGGAGTGACTGTAATACTTTCCGGCTTCAAAATGCCAACACTACTCAGCATCAGGAAGGAATATCTATGCTTCCACAAAACCAAATTCCAAGTTCTGCTTTGTGTGGAAACATTTACCTGAAGATTCAGGACTAGTATGTCAGCTAAAACTGGCACTCATTATTCCCATCACAATCCATAATGATCCCACAGAGAAAACTGCAGTTAGTATCCTTGTCAGTCTCCAGACGTGCTTGTATTAGACCTGCCCATCTTCCCTGCCATGCCCTCTTTTAGCTAAGTAGTGGACAAAGAAGGAGGTCAGGAGGAAGTTTTCATTTCTGCTCCTTACTGAAGGTCTGGCACAGCCCAAAGCACTATACTCCACTAAAGGATGCACTTTGAGACAAAAAAACCCTCCCAGGCTTCTACTCTCTTTCTCGGGCTCTGAAAAGAGTTTACATGGAGCTTTACCTTATATCTAAAATCTTTTGCAAGTTTTATTTTTTCTCCTGCTTCCTATACTGTATACTTAATTTGTCCAAATCAAAGTGAGGCTCTATAAAATGGTTCATCAAACTTTAAAAATACCAAACAAACAAACAATCTTTTTGCATATATTACACTTGTAGATTGCATCAGATCCTTCCAGTAAAAATTTCTGTTAAACAGCACAGGTTGCAAGTCAGGGGCCACATTTACAAGGGAAATTCTGATATTCTTTGCTATAAGAGTGGTCAAATGTTGTGCTGCTTCTTTGGCCATGTGGTCCAGTCTCCCTTGTTAGAGATGAAGTCTTTGAGCAACTTGACCATAAATAGCCCTGCTTTGAGTAAGAGGTTAAATCTGATGACCTCTGGAAATCCATTCCAGCTGAAATTATTTTATATTGTATAATTGTATTCTCAAAAAGTTTAGATCAATGGCTAGCAGGTAGAGATAAGAGCCACGAAAATGCATCCAAGTGGGACTCTCTAGACCAGACAAGGATATAGAAAACAAGACAATATCACAGGAGAAACTGGGAAAGGCAAAGAGCAGAAGGAACCCACAGCTGTGATAAATATTCCTGCATCCCCCAAGGAGCCTTGGGACAGCAAAATGCTGAGGCATGGCTGAGCAGCTATGAGCTGTGGGCAGCAGAGCTCCCGGGGGTCTTGGGTCTCAACAGCTTCTGTCTTCTGTGCTGTCTGGCCAGAGTGTTTTCAGCACCACAGTCCTTTGCTGTCTGTTCCAGTCTTTTCTTCCCTCTGTGACTCTGTCCCCTGGTACAACCTCAGTGGGTCTCTAGCAGCACACTTGTGCCTGCACAGCACCAGGCCACCTTCTCAGTTTTTCCTGTTTATGGGCGTCTTGATTGTAAGACACAAAATTGCAGTATTTAAAATTCATTTATATATCCTTGCATGAGTTTGATTGTACTTTGTTCAGAGCAGAAGTGAATTTTTCCCCTAGTTGTGTAGTAATTGTTTCTCCCTGAGAAATCCCCATCCATTGCATATTTCTGTCAGAGATATTGCAGCCATCACCACCACCAGCAGACTTCTCTTAAATAACTTCCAGCCTAGTTAAATATTAGCTGTCACTTTGGCATGCTGAGTACTTTTACTCAGAAATTATTTCTGCTTAGTCACTCAAATTGTTTCCCAACCTGTTCACTTCTTGCTATGTGCCCTTAGTGCTTCCTTTGCAGAAATCCTAGGAGTGCTGATGCAAGGAAAGTATGGAAAATATGAGTACGTAGTAATGGATGAGTGTATCAATTCGAATATGTGCTTCAGCCACACTCTGCTGTCTCAGATTTGACCAATAACAGCTTCAAAAGCACAAATTAGGTCCTCATCAGATTTCCAGCTTTGACCATTATCACACCTAGAAGGCGTGTGGATTCAAATTTTAGGCTGTTCCCATTTCGATGAACATGTGTTCATTCTGCAGCCTTTAGCCCATCAACTTTGAGAAAATTCAAGTGGGGATCAGGCCAACACTCCAGCAATGGGATTTTTAACTCTGTATTTGGTGGGAAGCCATTTGCCCCTTCAAAAGGTTCAGCTGTCCCCCAGGTGCACAGTTTTCTGTAATAATGTTTACAATTCTTGTAGCATGCCAGATGGCCTGGATCAGGCTCATCTGTGTTTCTTGGCTTGGAAATGTACACTGTAAATAACTTAAGAGATTTTTTTTTCTTATTCCTGAAGTAGATTTATCCTTTGGCTGTAAATTCAGTTCCTGGGCTAACTCATCAGCCAAAATACAATTTTTGCATGCAGTCTCTGCACCAAGCAATATGAATTCTTAATAGTCATTCAAAAACAACCCCCAGCCAGCCTACCAGTATAGCAATTTCCCTTCCATCAACAGTATTCAAAGTATCTGTGGCAAAACACAGTCATTCATACAGAGAGGCAACTCTAATTTGAGCATAAGGAGGCACTTCTAAAAACTCTGAAAATGTCAGTTAGAAAGTTATTCCCTGAATAGTAGCCCAGTTCTGCTTTATTTCTTGACTCTATCTGAGTGCAGAGTATTTTAGGGCTGCATCCAGATATCCTATGCTGAAGAGCAGTCAGGATAATGTACATATATAACTGTGAACAACCACATATACTCCAGTCTGCAAAATTTGACTGCTCAGGTTTCTGGAAAGCCTGTCTCAGATCTAGCTGTGTTTAATCACTCTTGCACTTACTGACAGGTGTTTTCACAGAAATATCTTCAGAACTTTCAGTGCTGCTGGGCATACTTGCCAGCTTTTTTCATTCTCTCAGAATTAAGAGAAACTCTTTGTTCAGAGGCAGTAGAGGCTATTTTGGTTTCCTCCTATGGTTCTTTTTCTGATGCATCTGGAATTTCTTATTACTCTTGATACCCAGGTCTTCTCACTTGCACAATATAATTACTGCAGAATAACCACACAATCTAAGTAAGCTCCCTGTAACAAGTAACAATAAGAAATCCTGTTACAATTTTACTTTTACACAGCAAAACATGCATTTTGTTTATGGGGAAAACAGGGTGCAGAACTGTCATTTGATTTCCTGATTGTAGAACACAAACTATGAAATTTATGTAAAATGAGGTGGCCATGGATAGAAGAATATGTCCTTGTAGGCATGTCTACACCTGGCCTAATTTATTTGCAATGGCACTGCAATATAACATCCCCTTTTATAAGCTAGAGTGGATCATCAGAGATAAAAGTGAAAAATCAAAACATCCCATCTCTAAAGGGAATGAAAGGCGACATCCCCTCAATGGCATGCCTCATTCAAAGTAATGCTGAACACCTGGCAACAGTTGTTGTCACATGGTTGTAAGCTATGTCGAGGAAATAAGTGTTGTAAACTATGCTGAAGGGAAGAACAGACATACCTGCTCTTTCAAGCACGAGTGCTGACATATCTTGAAAATATCCCATTCAATGCTTGTGATGTGTTTTTGGACAGACCTCAATGCTTGATTGAGCTTGGGCCTTCAATTTGAAATTCTTGTTGAAGAGCCATATTTTAACAATTCAGCTTCCAAGAACTCAGGCTCCTATTGAGCAGTCTCCTCACATCTATAACATTTGTCTCTACTTAATAAAAAATGCAGGTCAACAGCAACTGTTACTCAACCCAACATGGTCCCTCAGTTAAGTTGAGCTGTTAATGCAGAATAATGTTTCCACAGTCTAACCAGCTTGCTCGAGAAAACCTCCAATGCAGCATGGACAGCATGGTTGCATAAACAAGCCCTCCTTTCTTCCAGGCAAACCAGAAGGGATGTGACTGGCATTCTGGGAAAAGGATTGGGAGCTCTAAATGACATAAACTCAGAGGTATTAATGAGCAAACTTGTCGCAATAACTAGTGACCTAAATAAGCTGAAGCACCCTCTACAATCTTCCCTTTTGGTTTTGGGAACTAATCAGTGATTTCTAATGAACATATTAACTCAGTGGGAGGGAATTATTGAAAAAGATCCTCCATTTATCACAGATGCACTTAGCATAGTTCGAACCAATGTTTCTTTAGCTCTTAGTTGTATTCAAGCTCAACTGTGGATGCAGTCAATGACAGCTCCAGTCACAAGGGAAGGTAAAGAAGGTACCTTACCTGTTGAAATTCAAAAGGTAATTTGGGATGATATTGTTCCATTTGAAAAGAAATCCCAATCCTGGTGGTATCTAGACAATTCTACCAATGATCCCATCTGCAGCACATCCACAGTTTTTGTGTTACCAACCCACAATACTTGAGTATATAAAATCTACTCAGTCATTGTATTAGGATTAAATCCCAATGGAACTATACTCTGTCCTCTGGAGCATGGAGTATGAGCCCAAAAAGATGGAACTAAAAGGCAGACTATTGATGTCAATGTTGGCATTGTATGGGAGCAAAAAGGATTCAATAGTGAAAGCAGCATCATCAAAGCCCAAGACATTTGTCTTGATACTGAGCAAGATGTTTGTTATTTTTAGATTCATCCTAATAAAAACCTGCAAACTGTACTTGCGCATGTTGGTAAAGGATGTACTTGTAGGAGAACCACTTGTGGTTTTGTGTTTGTAGAAAATATTACTGTAGATACAAGTAATCATTGTAGTATTTGTGCCTATAGATTTCTTGTTATTACAAGATGCAATATTCATTGGGCTGTAAAAACTGATAGTATATCCAATCTAATTATACTCTGATTCAAAATTTACATTTTCATTCTACTCCATTTGGTATGAACCTCACACTGCCAAAGAAACTGTCATGAGACAAGGACCTGAGATATTTGCTGAAACAAGCCCAAGAAAATAGACAAAAGACATTTTGATTACTGTCCATCACAACATGGAAGAAATGCATTGTGTGATGGAGCAGGTGAAGAAAGATGGAGAACACCAATGGTGGGACGCTCTTTTTGGATGGTTACCAACAGCTACTGGAATTCTCAACTGAGTGCTTCACCCTGTTGCCATTTAGTTGATATTAACCCTTTTGCCTTTTGTTCTAGTAATTGCAGTGTATGTTAAAGTTTGGATGATTATGAAGCAATTAGCCGACCAGCTACCCCACTAATACTAGGCTATCCAAGTGTCCATGTGCAGTAAATTTCCACTCATCAACATAACCAGTGGTTCATCTGGTTCTATACTTGTAGACTGACTAGTGTGGACAGTACATAGGTCTGCCTGGAGTCAGCTGTTAAAGATGTACATTGGTGAGGTCTTCCATTGGGTTGTACTACTAATCCCAGGTCAATTTCCAATGTTATTGTTTCTTCTTGACTTGGTTCTTTTTTTTTTTTTTTTCTATCTGTCTTTCCATCACTGTAGGTGGCTACAGTGCAGTTCTTACTCTCTCTCACTGACTTCCAGAATGGAAATATTCTAGAAACAGTTCAGAGTACAATTCCCAGAACACATAGGCACCCAAGCTTCAGTTTTCTTTATTAATATCACCTTTGCTCAGTAGTTCAGCAGCAGAATTGCACATTGGTTTTGACAGCTCCTCCCTTCCCCTTTGTCCTGTGGTTTACACAGTGGAACATAGGAAAAAACCAGAAGTGACAAGGCTAAAGGGAGCCTGAGCAACAAAGTACCACCGTGGGGGGGGAATAAGAGGGATTTTACTGCAGGGGAAACAGACTAATGGCAGGAATGAGACCATGTGCTTCAGTGATGATGGCTGGAGTTATTTTCAGCAGAGTTGTTTCTCACATTACTTCTCCTTAGCTATTTAGCCATCAGGGGATAGCAGCCTGTCAGAATCAGTGCTCTCCTGGGTTGTTACGAAAACAGCAAATGCCACCATTAGTTTTTCTCTTTGGGTGAAAGAAGTGTTCAGTAAATAGTGTCTCCATCTAAGGCAAATTTTATATTATTTTGAGAGGTAACCATCACTTTCTTATTTTCTTTCATCAATTTACAGTATATTAACCAGGTAAACCAGTAGCAACTTACATAGCACCTTTCATTTGATGAATCCCAGGGCTTTACAGGGATAGTTTCCCCTCCTGTTGAAGCACAGTCATACAAAGCACCCAGCAGTGTTATAAATAGGATAGGGCAGGAGATGGAACACAAAAGTGCTGGATCTAAACTAGGCTAGCAATTACTTCTTTGTTTATTGAATGATCTTAGCAGACCTTAGCAGTGGGCAGAATTTACAGCCTCTGACACAAATCTTCTGAATAACCCAAGAAGTCCATCATATCCAATTTTGAAATTGTCCTACTGAAATCCACACAACAATCTAAAGTTCAAACTTCACAGCCCATGTTTTACTTAAACTGCTATTAAATGATTTCCTGTTTATTGCATTTGTTTTGCCTCTGATTTAAGCTGGGAAATGGCATAAACTCTAGTAATGATGTTGAAATAGACAACCATCCACTAAGGATCAGCCACACCATCGTGCTTACTGTGCAAAGACTTTGTGCTCAAAATAAAAAGACACTAGGTAACATAAAGCAATGCGTTTGTCAAAACAGTAGCTCATTGCTAATGGCAGCAGAGGTAGATGAAAAACCAAACATGAAAAGCCAAATCTTACAGCCAAAATCTTGAATAGATATAAAATAATGTAATTAGCTCCTAATCCTCACCTTAAAGTTAGAGGAACTCCTGTGAAACAAACTGTAAGCTTGCCTGAAGAGGTTTACTTGTATGACTTTGAATGCTCATTATATTTCTGGATTGTTTGTAGCATAAAATTTAGTGCTAGGAACTGCAGAAGTGATGAAGAGGTAAATGTAGGAAATCAAAACTACAGATGAATTTTTATTCATCTCTAATGATGACTACACATCTACTGTCATCATTACATATAAATAATTTATTTTATTGAATTATTTCTAGGAAGATAGAAGGCCAAAAAGGAGAGACATATCAGAGGAAAGAAGAGCCCACGTAATCATAAAAGCTGAAGATGTCAGCTTAGGTCAACAGTGCTAGACAATGGAAGGGAAACTATTTCATATTCTAAATAAGTAGGGATGTTTTATAAGGGATGCAGACTTGAAACCCTGATTTCTTCTGTTTTGTACTGCTCTGCAGGGCCTTCATTATCTATAGCTGAATGAAAACTAATATTGTTGTAGTCCCTTCCAACTGAAACAGTCTTTTCTTCTCTAATAGCAACAGACAGCCATGAAAGCTGTTCATGGCAATTTAGGAAATCTGTTGCCAAGATGTGCCTCACAGACTGCTGGGGCTTGGAAAGCTGGTGTATATGGATAACTACCAGTAACTTCAGGTCATTTGAACTGTTTTTCACATCATGCCTGATAGGTAATTCACACAGGAGTTCTTGGTTCTTCTCCAGAACCGCTGCAGAAATTTGTGTTATTTTTACTTTCTGGCATCTTTCCATTTATTGGCTGCCAGGGTGGGCACATGGACAAGGATGCTGAGTCTCTGCCTGACAGACTCCTGAGGCTGAGACTATGCTGTCCAGGTGAAGTCACTGCAAGTCCCTGGGAAATAGGAGTATTGGGAGTTAGATTTTTTTTCTCAGGCTTAAATATTCAGCAGAACTTTCAGGCTTGGACTGGGAAGCTGCAGGTGTGGAGCTGAGCTACAAGTATTTTGTACAGACTGAGGGCTTTTGGGCAGCTGCTTGTCAGATTTGTAGGGAGAACACAGTTCTTTACCTGTCCTTGTCCCCTAACAACTCAACAGACACGAGAGTAGATACCCTCTTTGGCCCTTGCTAGAAGGGATATCCCAGCATGTACTGCTGGTGCTCCCTTTGCTTGTGCTGGCAGTAGATAAGGATATGGCTCCACAGAAACCTCTCACATTTTACTCAAACCCCAATTAGCTGGATGCTTTCGCTGCAAATTTTTTATGCTAATGTTTTATTAACATTAACAANGGAGGGGATGTTGTTTACGTCCAAATTCAAACCCTTTAGGATCCATGCAGAGCACAGAAAGTTCCAGGTGGCTGAATTACAGCACTTCAAACCCTTTTTATGTGCTATGAATAAAGAGGTACCTTGATCTGTTTCATCATTCTGCCTCATCCTGCAGTTGTTAGGGGGTTGCTATCTTCCACTGAAAGGATTTCTTCTGGCAACATCTTTCTACAGCTGAATTTATTATTTAAGTATTGCTGTTATTACTGTGCTATACTCCTCCAAGCCAACAAAGTCAAATGCTGTTGCTAGCTTGAAGAATATAAATAGGTTTTAAAATTACACCTGCAGTACTTGAGATACAGCAGGGTAAGAGCTGATTATGCTTGGAACCAAGAGGGATTCCACGAAGCTCAGGAACATCTTTCTGCTACTTGGCAAATATTAAAATTTTCATCTTCCAACTGAAACAATCATCAGTAACCTGCTGATGAGTAGCAACACATCACTTTAGGAGCCTGACAGTCAACGGTACCTTCACTCCGGAAATCTGACTCAGCTTTTACCACATCCAGTGCTGTGGCACTGAAATTTGAAGTACTGCTGCCATCTGCAGGGGTTCGACTTGATGTCATTTCCATGCTTTATTGCTGAGCTTATCAGGAACAGGATATTCTCCAGAAACTTGCCCATTAGACATGTCAGATTCCATAATGATTGCTTTTTGCAGTGTACTCCTTTCATAGGCTCCAAGGGCCAAACACCTCTAACCCAAAATTTCAAAACATATTTCACAGGCATTCTTTTTGTCTATACTTGTAATGAAATTGCCATGTGTTATTCTATTTCCCCCTTTATTAGGTGCATCTCTCCTGTAAACTTATTTCTAGTACTACAAAATAGACTGCTACCAGGTCAATGTGAAACCTTGTAAATCTGATCAAACACTGAATTTATCCCAACTCCTTTTCCACAATGGAAGGTGTGACTGCTCATTAACATGTAAATGTACTGCTCTGTAGCTAATTCTAGTCTTGTATGCGCTCATGGACTCGTACCATGTATGAATGTATTTTAAAGAAAGTTTCTTGGATCATGAAGAAGAGTATGGGTTGAAGGAGGGAGAAAAGTTGACTGGTTAACAAAAGTATTTGTTAGATACTTGGTGGTTAGGTGAGCTAATCTAAGTCCAGCTTATTAGTACATAAATCAAGATGCAACTCATACTATCTATAACAAAAGCAATTGGAAATACTGGCATGAAAATTGCAACTGCGATCATGTTAAGGCAGAGGAAACTTGATAATTGGAGGGAAAAAGGAGGTATTGAGTATTTGATGTTGAAATTGTACATAAATCATTTATGGAGTTAGGTGTGAACCTGTAGGATACTAGAATGTGATGAACAACTGTGCATGCTGAAAAGGCACAAAGATCACAGGGCCTGGGGCAGACTCAGCAGCACAGTTCAGGACTACAAGATGTAGCAGAGAGTTAAAGATGCTAGGCATGAAGTCCTTCAAACCCTGGGATTACAGAACTTGGCAAAACTTCCTTGACAGAGTTTTTCTAGGCATTCATAAAAGAAATGAAAAGTAATGAGGTCAAACCCTTGGATGAGTATGAGTTTCAAATATGACCCCATTGTGTCTGAGATGTGAAGATGTAATAATGATGAAGAGCCCCCACTTGTGTGGCAATTAAGAACACTTCTAGCTTTTTATCTGATTTTATACCTTGGAAGTGATGGTTGAAGAGATCTTACTTTTCCTATCTTGAACAACAAGCACAGAAGACAAATGAACGACTGACTCCATGCAGACTTCTTGGCATCTAACAGATTGTTTTGCTTCTTATTTGAGGAGTTCAGTTTCAGGTCATTTTGTGTCTCCTCCTGATATTTTCTGAAAGGATTCTCCTTCTATTGTACATTCAGTACAAGCACACTTCCACATCAGAGATAATTGTGCAGGATAGGAAGAAAAAGATTTTTCTTTCCTTGAACTGAAGACAGAATTAGACAGCAATTCTCACTTCCATTTTTTTCTTTCATATCTGTGTTTTTCTTCTTGAAATGGCCTTATTTAATATTTATTTAAATTTATTTTTATAATTTTATAAACAACAGCAGCTTGTGACTGTAACAAACTTGAGTTATAAGAATATTTGAAGTTAAAAAGGCTTTGGAAGCTCATGTTAAGGAGTAATTTCCAGCTCTAAATCTGTATGATGTAATCACTAGGCACTGCAATCTCGAACTGCTGAACAAACCTCATAACAAACCTCATAATCCTTCCCTGTTTACTGGAAATTGTTTAACTCACTCAATGATGACTTGGACGAAAGCGAAGATGCCTCCTCAGCAAGTTCACAGGGCACACAAAGCTGAGAGGAGTGACTGAGACCCCAGAGAGCTGTGCAGCCCTTCAGAGGGACCTCCACAGCCTGGAGAGATGGGCAGAGAGGAACTGCCTGAATTTCAGCAAAGGCAAGTGCAGGGTCCTGCACCTGGGCAGGGATAACCCCATGGACCAGCACAGGCTGGGGGCTGAGCTGCTGGAGCAGCTCTGTGGAGAAGGACCTGGGGGTGCTGGTGGACAACAAAGTGTCCCTGAGCCAGCAGTGCCCTGGTGGCCAAGGAGGCCAATGGGATCCTGAGCTGCATTAGGAGGAGCATTGGCAGCAGGTCAAGGGAGGGGATCCTGCCCCTCTGCCCAGCCCTGGTGAGGCCTGACCTGGAGTGCTGTGTCCAGTTCTGGGCTCCTCAGCACCAGAGAGACAGAGAGATTCTGGAACAGGTCCAGTGAAGGGCTACAAAGATGATGAGGGGACTGGAGCATCTCTCTTACAGGGAAAGGCTGAGGGAGCTGGGCCTGTTCAGTCTCAAGAAGAGATGACTGAGAGGGGACCTCATCAATGTCCATCAGAATCTGAAGGGAGGGTGTCAGAGGATGGATCCAGGCCCTTCTTGGTGATGCCAAGCAATAGGACAAGAGGCAAGGGGCAGAAACTGATGCACAGAAAGTTCCATCTGAACATGAGGAAGAATTGCTTTCATGAATGAGTGACTGAGCACTGGAAAAAATTGCCCAGAGCGCTTCTCTCCTCACTGGAGATACTGAAGAACCATCTGAATGCAATGCTGTGCCATGTGCTTTAGAATGACCCTGCTTGAGCTGGGAGGTTGGGCCAGATGACCCGCTGTGGTCCCTTCCAGCCTGACCTTTCAGTGAACTTATGAAATATGGTCAGTAGAGTCCTGAAATGATTGAAATATGCACAGCAATGTTACTGAGTCTTCATCAGAAAATGTTACCAGAATTCAAAGCAAGGCTGCACCAGTTTGTCTCTAATAAAGGTAAGTAAAACATTCTTGAAAAAACATATGTGCTTGCCATTGTGTGTGTTTAGATGTCTAGTTGGTGAATTTGCAACCAAAGATGGATGTGTTGCAATTGCATTCAGAAGTGTTTGAAAAGAGATTGGATGTACAGGGTATTTATCTTGATCCTGCAGTCATCTTGTGCCCTCACTGAAATGCTGCAGGAAGACAGATGGGGTTAATTCCTGAACGAGAATAAAAGCCACTATGGAAGTGCTGCTGAAATACAGCTTCAATTTGTCAGCTGGAGTGCTGTTGTGAGTAACTATACAAATTCAATGCTAGCTTGGGACAAGTGACCATGAGCCATTCTCAATCAAATGAAATTTATGGCAAATGGAAAAACAAATCACAAACTGCCTTCTCTCTTATGTAAAATTAAAGGGAATTATTACTCTGGAAGCCATATTAGTTTTGCCTGTCACACAGAAGATGAGTTGTCACCCACTTCCAGAAGATAGTGCTCTCTAGACCAACACCATACATTGATTTTTGTTATTATCTAAGAAGATAAATCATTCTTATCTGAGCAACCAAAGCAGTACTCTGGGGTTTCTTTGAAACCCAAGTACTTATCTAATAGCTCTGTAGCTAATGCTGCTACAGAGGGAGAGAAAATTCTTTCTTGCTCTTACATGAAAAAGACATTCTTTTTTCTTATCTCTGTTTAATATATGCAGAAATATCTAACTAAAGCTCAAGACATCTGTATCGACCAGCTGAAAAAACAAAACAAGGGCTTTAGAGACTTCAGAACAGAAAGAGCTGTGGAAGTTGGAAATCAGCTCCCCTCATTTGTTCTCTAACAACTGCTCTAGCTTATACAATTCCATAACATCACTGGGCACATCTTTACATTGAGAGTACAAGGCAAAGATGTAAGAAACAGGATAGAAAAGTTAGAGGGACAATAGGTACCAGGAAGAAAAAAATTGAGTTTGTGGTTGTGCTATGTACTTATTATTTCAAGTAGCTGCTTTCACTCTCTAGGTGGTAGTATAATCTCCAAAGACCTTGTTACCCTTTTCAGAGCAACCATGCAATTTGGTTTTATTTTCTAACCTACAATTCTTCACAAGATTTCTTGCTCTAAGCTAAATTAGTACCTTCTGCTGCACAAAGCAAGAACAAGGACTTTTTTACACAATGCTGGGACTTTGGGACTGAACATTTGAAATTCCTAAAAATAACTGAGAGTACATAAAAACAGTAACTAGAGGAGAAGGCTTGGAATTCTATGAATGTTGGAAAGTTATTAGAATTAGAGATGTTAATAGGGATTTATTAATTGAAATTTTGCTCTTTGATATGAGTAGTTGCATAGCATTCAGGCCTTTCCAGGTTATTTCTCTGGAGCAGTACATCTCAATAAGAACACTAAAAAAGCTCCATTTTCCTGAGACTAACTGTAACAAATGTCAGGAAGGCATATTGCTCATAAATTCATATAGGCTTTTCTATGTACTAGTAGCATAGTACTTCAGGGGGAAAAAAATCCACAAAAAAGAAACCTCTTGCAAAATTTTTGTCGTTGTGCTGAAGCCCATTTCAGTGCTCTCAGTCATCCTGGATGAGAGGTGATTTCCATGCCTGCAGGACTGTTAGAATGGCCAGTGGACTCCACAGACATCAGTATGCTTCTGCAAAGTCACACAGGTGATCAGGTAGTGAAGCCTGGAATTCCTGGGGTTCAGAGAGCTCAGGGAAGCCACCCAGAGGGCTGATGATGTCCTGATGAGTCTGCTGATGTCTTGAGTGCCTTCTGATCTCCCACGGGTGGGAAATTCAGAGCTGCTCTGGGCTTCCATCAGGTCACAACAGTCATAGGAACTTGTGAAGTGGGGGAGAACTGCTCCCTGTGTTCCCTTCTGAGACAGTAGCACCACAGACCCCGTCACTTTGTGCTTGCCACTACAGGCACTGATGTATCAGTGCAAGAGGCTCGTTTGAGCCAGCTCGACCTGGATGTGTAAACACACATGAATATATGTGTGAAAGACAATTGGTTTCTGTAACACTCTTTCTCCTGACAGGATTCACTAATTGGACCTACCACAAGCACGGCTCAAGCACTCATATTCAAAGCAGGCACCGTTCCTGCCAATCTGCTGCTTAAATTGATGCTGCTACTGTGGGCTGTCACTGGCTTCCCCCGGGCTTGGCAAGCACTGTCACTTGGAAAGCAGCAGGCAAATGTCACCACTATCTCATGACAGGATTCCTTTAATCCTTGGCATCCCCTCACATGGTTGCTTGCTACTTAATGAGTTGCTCCTAAGCACGCAGTTAAATGGAGTTGTAAGAAACTGAGAGCTCTCATTGCTTCAGCTGTTGCTTTGGCAGGATTTTTTCAGCAGTTTGCTGCCTGTGACAGTGTCTGGAATACATGCTGTTCTCCAGATACGACTGAGGCCAGCCTTAAACTGCGAACGTCGTCAATGCAATCCTGCATGCCTGCTTCAGCCAGTCACTTCAGCTTTTTCCAGGAGCTGAGCCATGGGCAATTGGACTAAATCCCTTATAAAGTTCACTTCATCTATACATAAAACATGCAAATACGCATCTGCAAAATAAATGGCATAAAGTTAATTTATGCCTAGTTTTTCCTCCACAGGCACTTTTGCTCTGGAGATGATGCAGTATATAGCAGAGTAAGCACTGTCTGGGGGACAGTGTGGCTGCCTTGTTAGAGAAAGAAAGTGAAGTGCAATGGAAACAGGCTGAAGAAATAAGAGCCCCGTGGTTAGGCAGTTACATGTTGTGCAGGAGAAATGGATTTAATCTGTGCCATACAGTTACTAAGGGATACTCATCAAACACCAGAGCACAGGCCACAGCTGTGCTGTGCTGTGCTTATGTGGTGCTGGTGGGAGCTAACCCACCCAGGGGACTGGGCCAGCTCTGCTTGGAAACAGCTGTGGCACCTCTGAACCTCCAGTTGAAACAGCTGTTCAGATAGACTGTCCATGGACAGCTGACAACTGGACTTCTAGTCCAAGGGCAATGAGCAGATTGAGAATCTATTGCCAGTATTCCCATTTCTGTGTCCCTTATCTTAGACCTCTCCGACCTCAGAATCCCAGATGCAATCTCCTGCCACCTTTAACTGCTCTTTTTTACTTCCTTATGCAAAATAACAATTTAAGAGCTGTTTGTTCAACTGTTATCCACTTCCCACACCTTTTCCGAGCTCAGGCTTAGATTACTCTTAGTTGCTCTGCAGAGTTTCTCCAAGGCTGTCGTTGTGTTCTTTAAAATCTCAAAGCCAAATAAAACATCATACCTTTGACAAGTCAGCCGGCAGAAAAACTCAGAATCTTAAGAATTTTGTTTAAATAATAATAATGCTATTAAAGCATTTACCAGAATTAAGACAAATTATATAATTCAAGTCAGAGAATTAAAATACTTGGACACCTCCGTTCTATTTTTTCAAGCCCATGGACTATTTAATAATAATTTTCTTCTAAAGATAAAGAAGTAATTTTTTGCCATCTATGTTGTTAGTACCAGCTGTTCAAGAGAAAATAAATCTCTTTCCAATCTTCAGAGCTTTAAAGAATAATCTATTTCAGACAGAAATGGTTTGCTGCTTCATGTTGGGCAGGCTTCCCAAATCTTCAGTTAAAATAATATCACACATTTGCTCATAAAGAACACCAGAAGAGTGTGATTTACAACATTGTTTTTGAATGCAAATGATACTGTCTGCAGCTGAAAGGTGGTTTCAGCTTTGAATTAATTTACCACTTTGCAGACAACTAAAGCTCTTGGGCTTCCAGTAAACCCAAATGTTTATGCAGGTCCTAGGTCTAGTTTAATGAGGTTGAGAAGGTTTTCAGTACATGACTGCTAACACTCAAATGCTTGCTGATGACACGACTCATAAGCAAGACAATTCCATCTGTCTGCAACCACTGCTACAGGAAGAGCAAAATTATTGGCTTTCTGTTAACCTGTGTTGGCTCTATTTACCCAGGAGGACCCAGGGCCATGGGACCCATGCAGACTGGCCCTCTCCACCATGTGCCTGAGCTTGTCACGAGGGGACAGTGTCCACTGCTTTTGGCACGTGTATGTATGTGTGTACTCATACTACTGTGATGTCCTCAACGAATCCCCCCTGCCCAGACCAAGGAACAGAGGGGTGAGAGGAGGTTTGGTGAATCCCTGTCCTTTGTGGGCAATTACTTGCCACTCTCTGATCTAGGAGGCAGAGGACAAGCCGTGCCCATGTTGTACTCTGCTCATGCACAGGGAGTCCAGTGTGCTGGGGAAAGCAGCTGGGCATCCTGGCAAAATAATAGCTGAGGACAGGTGGCCACTGCCAGCCACAATTGCCTGCTCTCTTGCTGCTTTCCCAGAGACAGCAAAGAGGAAAAGGGGATCAAGAGCCAGGGGAATCACTGCTGTTTACAGCCATGGGATCTAGACTGAGCTCCCTCAGGTTGGCAGGACAGCTGTTGTGGTCAAACATTCATCTACAACAGCACAGCTCTTCTTTTTCTTATTATTTTTATGGATCACCATGAAAATTAATTATTTGATTTTTTTATTTCCGAGTTCCTGTTCGAATCAAAGCTATGAGGACAAAATGGACGAGAGGTCTTTAAGGGCAGCAGATGTTTGCAGAAGGAATGGCACTGCTTTTATGGTCATATGGTTGTCTCTGAGGATGAATGTCAGTTTCCAATATCACTTCCACCTCTCAGCAGCTGAGGTAGTATAAGCTGAGAAATTATTTCACTATTGCTAAATCAAAGAGGACAAAGATCCAAAGCCATATCACAAGGGAACTGCATACATACCATCAAATCAGAAGACAGAGCAAGCACAGTTAAGAAGATGCACGGTGCTCTTCTGATTTTTCTTGGGTATGTTTTTATTCCCTGCAGAGATGGGCATGGAATCCTTCAGGAAGATCCGTGCATGAGAGAGAGGGGAAACTGTTTCCTACTCTCACAGACAGAGCCCACTCATTCACACCAGTGTTTCTTTGCCAGTTACGGCTGTAATCCTTCTTCAGATCTGTAGGCTTGCTTGCTTGCCCTTCTCCTGGCTCCAGGAAACTGTGCTCCCAGTGAGATGCACATCCTGGCTGCAGAAGCTGCCATGTCCCACACACCTGGCCTTGCTTCTTTACCTCGCATGTGTCGAGGCAAACTCCTCCACTTCTGCACCTGCCAAACGAGGCACAACTACATGGTGAGCACTACTGGCCTTCTGCAATGACCAGCTGACCATAAGAGAAAAACAGCATCGTGACCATCTGCCTTGGGGAAAAATGCTGCTTTCCCCAAAACCAACTTTCTCACCTAAATCTGTTCTTAGCTGCCAGTTTCTCTCATCTGCCCTGGATGTAGATAGTTCTAGAACACTACAGTCGATTCTCCTATGTCTCTCTGACAACAGTTCCCAAATTTTAAAAACCAAACACATCTAACCTTACATGTCTGGCACTATTCAAATGTCTCCAGACACTACTAATAGCTCCGAAACCTTTCTCAGTCATTTGTTTTTTCTCATTTATTTGAAATACTTGCCAGGTTAAATGTGAAATCACTCTGTGAAACAGCAGACTATGCACATTTCTTCACTTTCTGCAACCCAAAAGGCACAACAAAGAGCTATTACTTAGGAAACCCAGTTAGCGTTCCTTTTGCTGTGCCGGCTGCTCTCCTGGCAAAGGCTTTGCTGACTCACCAGCTGATTCACACAGGCAGCAGCAGCTTTATTTGGTTCTGAGGAGCACCACTGTGCTGTGTGTGGTCCCCTGCAGCCCCAGGCCACACCTATATATAGCTGCTGTCTCTACCCCAGTGGGGTCAGCTGGGCACAGCCTCCAGAGGCTCAAGCCTGCGTCTCTTTCCCTCACAACCTGAGAAGGATTCCTTGTTTCTGTTTCATTGCCAATAGCTGCCTATCGGTCTTCTCTCCCTGTCAGTGAACATGCACAGCTCCCAAGAAACCAGCTCAGGCCAAGCATCAATAACTGCACAGAATCTTATTTAAATAAAATCACTGGCCATAAAACATTCTAAAATAATTTACACATATTCTGGGAAAAGCAATGAGAGTTGAAGCTATGGGGGCACACACTGTCTTAGTTCAGCTTCATGAAATATTGATGTTGGCTTAGAAATTTTTTTCATACTACATCAGCCACAAAAAGAGAAGATACACCTCTCTGCCAGATGGACTGCAATTCCTAAAAAAAAAATAAAGGAATCAGGGAAAGCTATTCAGTATAGAAGCAGAAAATGAGTGGTGTGTGTGTGTCTTGTTTCCATTTTGTTTTCTTTTTAGCTTTTCTCTTCTGCTTTTCCCAGGCTGTAATGTTTCCACTACTTGCAGCTCTTAAATTGTTTAAATCTTCACCTCAACTGCTTTTCTTTGCTTAATAAACTACACAGCTGTTCAATTAATGGAAACATTGAAAAACAATGCTTGGTCCAAAATAGACGGAGCTAAAATTGAGGAATAGTAGATTTAGGAGTTTAACTGTGCCCCTTACTTTTTACCTATTTTGTTTTAACAGATTTAGTTTAGCAAGGGGCTTCTATTTCTGTGCACAAGCTGACACTGATAGGGTCCCATAGGGTAACTTGGTGAGACACACTAACTTGGCTGCCAGCTTTTTTTCTTCTGATCTGAGTTTGTCTCACAGAGGCAGATGGGAATGTCTCATGTCTCCTCATCCACTCAAGAAATTTGAGGGTGGTTCTCTCAAATTACAACTCCAAACTGCCCAGCACTATCAAGTACTTGGATGAAATTGCCCACGACAAAATGTTCCAGGAGTCTGCTGCAGTCCTTCTGAGTTTCTGTATATGGAGAAACAACAAGGCTGGGGAAAACTGGTATTTGTAATAAGGAAATTAAACTTTCTGGAGGAAAACAAATTGGAAACAGAGGTGTGTATAAGGAAAAGTCACCAAACACTGACAACTACACCTCTTTTCATTTTTTCTCAAGGCAGTATATTGTCTGGGACTGGCATCCAAAACTGGATTTGAGGCAGCACTAGAAGTGGTGGTGTGGGAGTGATATTGCATAAAGTATCCAAAAGAAGTGGAATACAAATGCTATATAAGTGAGCTATAGATGTTTTGAACACTGTGTATTAATTTTCAGTGTCTGGAGAGTCAGCTTCTGGGCGTCAGTTCCTCATGGGGATGTCCTATGAAAATCCCCCCAGCACTGGACACATTCAGACTCAAGGGCATGAAGAATATCTGTGGAGAATCTAAGTGTAAAAGACTGCAGGGTCACAGAAAGACTCCCAATGGAAGTCTGAATACGCAAAAAACTCAGTAAAAATTTCCCCCATATTATTCTCTGTCTACTAAATAACATGAGTGAGCAGAATAGCTTCTGAAAGGGCCATGGATGTCCTCCCACAGAAAAAATCTGCCAAGTTTCTCTGGTGTCTTCTTCAGTCCCTCTTCTGACTTAAAGACTATTAAAGCAAAGCAGTAGCAATATCCAGGAGGAGAATATCCAATGGTTATAGATAAAAAGTAAGTCAGAGGGAAAAATTGCTGCTGCAGTTGAGTAATAAATAGGAAAACAGCCAAAAGGAGTCAAATCACATGTTTGTGTGTGTGTGAAAATAATCTTGGCAAGATGCTCTGATGTTTCTGCTGATGTACAGGATGCAGGTTGATTCATAAATGATCTTTTCATCAAAATGGCATAATCTTCCTGCATGACAATAAAAGGCAGTGAATATATCAACTGAGAACATCAGAAGAGACTTAATTCATAAATACAAAATATTTAGTGACTTGACAAGAGCACAGATATATTTCTTCTCTGATGCTCTTGCTGACAAAATTTCAGATGTGAAGTAATCAATAGCTCCAGATTTCATTTTGTATGCAGAAAATTTGCTCTCAGGGTGCCTGAGCACCCTTCAGTATCCTGAGACACTTCAGACTCCAAAAGCCAAGATACCTTTGTCTCAGTCACGCTTTCCTGGAAGCCTTCCAGTGAAAATGCAAACACCAGGGTCTTCCCCTTCAGTACTCTGCTCCCTCCCCTTTGCTGCCAAATTCCTTACTCTGCCCTCCCTTCTGGTTCCTCCAACATCTAGAAAGCAACTCCAAGGCATTGCTAATGTACATTCCTGTCCCAAGAGAAAGGTTTCTTAAATGCACAGAGATAAAGCAGCAGTGCTGGCTGGCAGTAAGCACATTGGCCACCTTGGAAACAAGGAGGATCATCACTAGGGAGTCTGTTGTTCAGGGAAATCCTTCACAGTTATCTGGATACCACAACCAGATATCCCATCTGCAGTCCCTAAATGAGAGCTCTTTTTCAGATACTAACAATTAAATTAAAATTCAAAGTAGATTCAATTAAAGTTTATTCAAGATACTGTCCATGAAAAATTATTATTATAGCATAGCCTCTGTCCATGACCAATATTTAGAGAAATCACACTAAAAATGCCTTGCACTCCTGTAATTGTCTTTCATTTGATTATCTCAAAGTATTTTCTAAACAATTACATAACCGTCACAACACCTTGTAATGAAATAGTTGTAGTGTTTACAATTAGGAAAACACAGAAGCACTGACTAGATAGAGCCAAAATTATCAAGCATGAATGATTAAATACAACCATTTGAAGCCCTATTTATTTTAGTAAGTGTTAAGTATACGTCTGCCACTGACTTTACAGAAACCAGAAGGTGACACAAAGATAGACAAACGAAGATATTCTCCTTAACTGTATAAATCCATATGTAAATGCCTGATTTCAAGTAATACCTTCTCAGGCTAAATAGTGGTTGACAGTATTCTTCAGTTATAAAGCATGTGAAAGAATCTTACATCTCAGGGCCCTACAAGGAAAGATCCCAAAGGATTTAATAAATGTGTTTTGCTGCAATGGAGCCATTTCAGGAGTGGACTGTGACAAGCCCTTCACAGCCCATAGGGACTTTGCACAGCCTTGTAAAAGACCAAGTGAAGAAGGTTGTACTGACCCGAGTCTGCAGGGAGAATCTGGGTCAGAAGATTGCAATTACTTGAGCTGGCTGAGCAATATGAAAGTGCCACTGATGTTTATCTGAGCTCTGAAATAATCAAGGTTTACTTTCATTTGCCAGAGAGAATTTAAGCAAAAGCTTAAGTAGTAGCAAAAATATGTGTTGAGGTCGATTTTTCACAATACTTTGAATGTGAAAAGTCTTTGTGAGACGCAAAGTAACTCAGTAAAGAAACTGTCAAATGACTAACCAACACTGAATTAATGTAGATGTTAGATAATAAATATTCAGAAAAAAATGTTCACAAGATATTCATGTAGTGAAAATATTTTCCAAATAAATTCCCAAATACCTAGAGTAAATTAATGTGAACATTTTGAGAGCAGGAGAAAGAAAGGATATCTTTATCTATCTCTATCTATACAAACTTATCTATCAGAAATGGCTTTTTATGTTGTGATCCAATTCTTGCAGAAAATGTCATGGGATTAAGTACAAAAATCAGCATATCATGTAACTGAAACGTTAGGTGGGCTAAACTCCATTATAAAAGATAAGCTTTATTTAGCTGACTAGCATGCATTAATACCCAAGGTTGCTAATGTCCTAAATACAATTCTAGTGAGAAAAGAGCTGCATAGCCAGTGAGGAAGAGGCTGTTTCCTTCTGTTCTGAGAAGAGCTTAATCACTATTGTTACAACTGAAATAGCATTCAAAAAATAGCTGAAACAAGATCCCTTACTTGGGGAAATCTAATAGCTGGCCAGTCTAAAAGAGACGAGTAGCAAGCAAGTCAAGCACAGATTTCACACAAAAGCAAACTACATAAGTCTTTTGGCTTTGTAAAGTGATTTATTTGATCATTGTCTTACTATACTCAGAGCATAAAATCGAAGATTGTGCAGCAGTACGGGTGAGTTTACACAAACTCTATTACTCCACATCGTTTATAACACACATTATAAATATATCTGGAACAAAACCCCACAGAGCAATTAACTTCCCAAGCATGTTTAGAGTATCTTTTATTCAGAGAAAACTGATACCAACAAACATGAGAAAATATTGTTATGAGTAGCTGTCCATCATCTGACATCTATACATTTCTTAGGGTAAAAAAAAAAAAAATCCAGGTTTGTAAAAAAATTATTTAAAAATTGATTAAAATAATGTGCTTTAAAAATAATAATAAAAAACTTTTTCCATATGTTTTCATCTGGAATGACACCAAAGAGAAGCCAACATGGTACTATTTCAAATGTAGTTAATGTCACATCTGTCAAAATATCTTGCATCTTGTTTTATTGTTAAAACAGGTAAATTTAACAACTACTTATTTTGCTTTTTAAAAAGAATATGGATGGCTTTACTGTTTGTGGACACTGGAGCAGATGTAAACTATGTCTGAAGTATTCACTCTGTAAGAGAAAGGAGCTGTTCAAGCACTCTAACAGACAGCTATTTTAGTTCAGATGTTATTGCACAGTTCTGCCACAGGCCTTTGACCAAACTTTCCAAACAGAGACAGTGAAAGCTAAAGTTAGGTTTTCTATTTCTATTTTTAGCTAGCTTTATATAAAAACAAACAAACAAACAAAATCGTGCAAGGTTCTGTATTCCACTTTTGCTACTGGACAAGAGCAGCAACAACCAGTTTAACAATTTTAAGACTGAAATCGCCTCCTCTTCCATCAAAAAGGATGGATTAAAAATCTTAAATTTGAAACTTTAAACGTAAGCTATAGCAGCCTGTACTTCTCACTTGCAGGTGTTACAAAACTACTTTTTACTAATGTATCTTAAACTCACAGCAATCTCTGGTCTTCTGGTCAGGGATCCAGAGGCTCTTCCTCTCCCCACATCTGCTGCAGTGCTTCAGTTCTCATCTGCTGCCTCCTGCTCATCAAGTTCTGGACAGATGCTCTTCAGTTTCATCTATCTTTACTCCCTGTGGCATAGCTACTCCAGTCATAGCCCATATTCTGATATCAAACCTCAATCCTAGCTTGCAGTATTTGCTATTATCTAATACTTGGCATCTCATAAAGCTTTAGCTGCTAATTAAGCTGTCCTTCTCCTTTTTCAGCTATTATGTACTTGTAGTCCTGAATCTGTGCTCAGAACAGTATTGAATATGGCTTTCTACAAGTGAAGTCCAAAAGGTGCACCCAAAATAATGATTTTACTTCATGAGCCTTTATCTCTTTTTCCCTTGAGCAGTAATTTGCAACTAAATCTCTGAGGGCATTTAGGTAGTAACACTCATTATTTTAGAGCTGGCTCTAAAAACAGGGTAGGATTTATACAGGCAAATGGAGAACCAATTTTGTGAAATTAAGAAGTTGAGGTTGACCCGACAAGTCTTCAAATATTCTGGCATAATCTTCTACTCTAGAAAATTATTTATGAATTTCCATAGAAATATTTTTTATGCATCTTCCTAAAATATGTAACATGTAAAAAGCCTTTTGGCTATACCCAGAGCTTAAGTTTCTTCTCTACTGCTAAATACAAAAAAGAGCAGTTAAGTAGATTGCAAATGGATGCTTCAAAGTCAACAGAAAAATCAACATAAGCTGCCCTTGTGCATCTCCTGTCATGGATTCCAATTTAAATAAATTATGTGCAACACAGTATGATTCCATGAACTCATTAAAGCCCCTTAATCCAGCAGTATATTATTCAAGTTGCAATGGAATGCAGGTCATTTGGAATGGTTATACATTAAAGACAGCAGAAGAGGCTAAGGTCTAGGAGACAGCTATGTAATAGAAGCAGACAAGCTACAAGCAAAAGAATATGAAGACAGGGACAAGGAAGAAAATAAAAGCTTTTGCCATCAACTACCTCTAAACAGGAGGGTAAAAAGAAATATGGCTGATAGGACTATCAAAGGTTAGTGTGAGGAGAAGGCAGTAAAAGCATGTCAGCAGATTCCCCATTAGCAGCTTGAAAATCACTGTACATAAAGGAGTGACCCAAAGAACCCAGCACAATAAGGACTTTGAGGAAGGGCACAAAAAGACAGACTGACAGCCCAGCTTACATAAAGTGTGTGGTGGAAATTGCAGTAAGAAAGGCTCTGGAATAGGGGCCATGAAGTCAGGTGCACTTTCATCATCCTTGCAAGTAATTTTTAGCATTAAGAACCAATTTGACTTTATGACAAGTGAATTTTGCTGGAGTATAACACCTGAGTTACATTGCTTCTCTAGGCTCATTAGGGTTTCAGCAAAGTCTGAAGGAGCAAGTTGTTACACTCAGGCCTTCTAAGAGTAAAAAAAGAACCTATTAATATCTTTGCAATACAGGAATATACCTGCCAGTAAGCTGCAAAAATTTGTAAGAGACATCTTTCTGGTTAATTACTACAAAACTGAACAATAATTGCAGTGCAATATTTTTCTCTATCCTGTCAGGCACTTCCACATTTGTTTGCTCTCAGATACCAATTATTTTGGACCCAAGACCACGTAGATTGATAACTCAGTATAGGCAAAATGCTGGATTTTTAAGGGCACAAGCTGACTTTGTAGATTGGAGGTGTTTTATTTTGTTTCAGAAAAGTAATTTGTGAGCCCATCTCTTGCCACATACAGAAATACAATGCATGGGGAAAGGGAGGGGAAAATGCTGTGCACTTGATCAGTAGACATCTCTGCTTCTATATAGAAGGCAAATTACCTACCATGTTCCTTACATCCACTTATATTACACATGCATGCAGTACATTTGTTGAACAAGGCATTCCAAAACAGTTTCACAGGTTTAGTTCCAGGAAAAAACTTCATGCTAGTGTATGTTTTGTTACCATCTTTTTTCCCCCAGGTTTCCTTGAAGCAGAGTTTCAAAGAAAAAATTGAGACTTCTCTCCAAAACAGGTTTAGACCACATGGCATGCTATTATTCAAAAAATGCCAATCTAACAGCCTTCATCCAACCTAGGAATGTCTTGAAGAAAACATGTGTAATGAAGGTCGTATGTTGTTATCACACTGCCACATTAGAAACTATGCAGCCTTTCATAATGAAATGACAAAAAAAACACACAAAAAAGTAGCACACTTAAAAACATTACTGTTTCAAGGTATGCAGAGGCAGTGCATAATGCCATGCTGGAAAAACAAGTTGAAGTATTGAAAGGAAATACCCCTCCTCTATGTCCCAAAAATGTCATGCAGAAGAATTCTGTGTTTTCAGCTACACATTATTACACATTTACTTATATTTTCATGGAATTGATATATATTTTAATTAAATAGACATTTCTGATTTTCAGCAGCAGTGTAAATTTAATTTAAACAGTTCACCCTCCAAGTAACATTATAAATCTATTAAAGGGCAATATCAGAAATACAATGGAGTTTTTCTTTTGATGTACCTGGCAGAAGAGACATAAGCTTACCTGCAAACAAAACACATCGTAATAAAAGGAATGAAAAAAACCAAACACACAGTAACAAAAGGAAAGAAAAAAACCAAACAAACCAGAAAAGAAAAAATATGCAAGCCTCATTCAAAAGTGTCAGCTATATGCAAAAATTTTCCAAATATATAAGCAGATTCTGGGATTCTGCCTGTGCTGAAAGAGCCAGATTCGAGGGTTGTTTTCAAACTGCCCTGTGCCTGTCAAGTGCAGCTTGTCCTATCTCCTTATTAAATCCCTTTCTAACTCTTTTCTGCGTGAGGAATTCTATTCTGTGTGTGTGTGAGCTAGACAGCCTGTGTAGTCTTCAGTAAAGATTTCTGTTCAAACTTTAGTAAAATATAAAGGGAAACCTTTCAGCTCTTGACCAATTTCTGAAATATCAAGAAATATAAACCAGATGATCTCTCTGTGTTCTTATTCAGTGCACATTGCTTCTTCCCTCCCTGCTCTAGAGTCACTGGCATTTCAACTATCCACATGCTGCAGCATTTAATCAATGATTCAGTACACAGCCCATGAGATATGCCACAACACTTCAACAAGCAACTTGTATCTGTCCATGGGGACAGAGGATCTGAGTTTGTGTCAGTCTGTTCTTGTCAGTTATAATTAACCATACACCTATTTACATACATAAATATTTATACACAAAGAGAAAACTTCCTAGTGCTTTATCGGATCTCACTTTATCACAGTGGATTCTGATGGCAGCAAAACACAATTTAGTTTTGTTAAAAACTCAGAGAGAATTTTGAATCTCATAAATATAGAAATCATGGCTCAGATTTTGAGCTGTTAAGTACCTGAGGTTTCTGGGGACACCTGGAAATTGTAGATGTTTGCTATCCTTTTAATTTTAAACATCTGGCCACAGTTTTCAGTGGAAACAGAGGAAAATGAGTGACATTGTACAGAACTTCTATGAGACTTTCAAGTTTTTCTCAGGCTTTAAGAAAAACCCAAGAGAGATGAGTCTGTCAGGTAATGAGAATGGCAAGGAAGAAAATGTATAATGGATCTTCAGAATGGCCCAGAGTTACTGCCTGTGTTGCACTGGGGTGGGACCAGCTCAAGACAAACCATCTAAACCGTGTATGTTTTGTAATTCACTGGCTAAGCCCAACGGCACCTACTGTGCAAAGAATTCAAATATGAGAAGAACCTTACGCCAACCACTAGCTGGTGTATGAACTTGGAAAAAAGATGTGCAGAATGTATACTGAGCCTCGTTTAATTGAGGGAAAGTATTCTTTAAGAAAGTAGCAAACAAACTCCTACCTGGTGAGTTTTGAAGTATCAGGGACTTGTTAACATCTAGCTAGATACTGGGAAAATAGTGACAACGTAAAAGAAGACCAAAATAATACCAAAGTAATAGCATTTATGGTCTACTTTTTATGGCAGTCTCAGTGGCATTTAAGGACCAAACAGACTAATTTGTGACTTACACTCACCTTGCACTGGACTCCACATGCATGACTGCACAGGCTTTATAGCCTGACAAAAGTTGACTTTTGCTAAAAAGGAACAATTCCTTCTGCCAGTTCTTCTCATCACCTGGGTGCAGTGTTCATGCAGCCTCATGCTCAGCCAAATCAGAAAACAGATCTAGACAAAAACTAGCAATTTTTGACAGTAAGCTGCCCACCTCCCCCTTCTACCAGACCATTTACACCAGGACAATCACTTTGCTTGAATATTCCTATTCACTACAAGAAAGCCATTGAGGTGTTGGAGTTCTGGTGTTGGTGGAGAAAGGCAGCAAGGCTGGGAGAGGGTTTGGAGTACAACTTCTGTGAGGTGTGGCTGAGGAAGCTTAGCCACAATGTTAGCCTGGAAAAAAAAAAGGCTCAGGGGAGACCTTATCACTCGCCACAACTACCTGGAGCAGGTTGCAGGCAGGTGAGCATCAGTCTCTTCTCTAAAGTAACAAGCAGTGAGAGAAAATGGTCTCAAATTATACTGGGGGAGGTTTAGATTTGATATTTCTCCAAGAAAACAGTTGTAAATCACTGGAACTGTTTTAATTTACCACCCAGTTCTTTCATGGTCCAGAAATAACTAGGAGGGCAGCTTTACTCATCTTCATACAAAAGTGCTCTAGCTCCACTTACGCAAGCGATGCCAGCATGGGCAGAGGGAAGTGAGAGACAGGAGCTAACTCTGGGCATATATTTTCCCTTTCCTAAAAATTCAAACCCATATTTGCTACTTGCAGGCAGCTCCCCAGTCCAGCTGCTGCAGCTTTGGCCTCTGCTCTCCTTTCTGTCCAGGGAATTGACGTATCTGCATCTGACTTGCAATTCCCCAGGTATGGCACCTTAGAAACACTACTTCTAACTTCCAGCCCCTCATTACTATTCAGATCTGGTTTTAGCCACGATACCTCCCATTTTTAAGCCAATGAGCACCTTTAAAAACCACATCAGTCAAATCAGTTGACAAAAAATAGTTGACAAAGAATTCAGGAATACTTTTGACAGTATTCCTGAATTCTTTGTAAATCAATATACAAACTGATTCCATTTCTATCACAAAAATTGTTACTCTTCTTTCATATCACTGGACCTTTTTCAAAAGCAGTAGCAAGCAGTGCCTGAGTGCACAATTGCTGCACTAGAGGGAGTAGGAAGCTCATCTCTGCAATGGGCCTGATGAGAGCTGCTCAGGCAATGGATGTGCTGTTCAGGGGTTCCTGACTGCTGAACACTGAACTGTGAATTGGGCACATCATGAAACCCCAAAGCTCATGCTATGTGTGGGAACAAGGCTCTTCTGAAAATCTCCACTTTAAACACTGCTCGTTGTTTCACAATATTTCTTTCATTGAAATACATTCATGTTTCAAAATTACTTTTCTGATCCAGGATCTGGGTGCATGCTGTATACATGCCTCACCTTACCATGATTTTCATTTTATGTCTTAGAACAAAATTTGTTTGCAGTGTCAAACACCCTCTGACTTTGCTTCTTTGTATAGCAAACAGTCCTCTATACCGGAGACTTGTTACAAATTTCTCTTCTGAATATGAAAAAAAGCACTAAATGGGTAGTATAATCTGTTTCTGCCCTTAAATTACAGGCAAAATGACCCATGCTACATCAGTTAATAAAGCTTTTCATAGCTGACAGGCATGGTTTAATCACTACTAAAAAGCATCAATACACTTCCATCTAAAATGCTCTAACAAGGGTTTTTCTTAAGAAAGAAAAATCCATCAAAATTCTTGAAGGAATCAGTGAGGGATAAATCCTCGTGTATGTCTTTTTTCCTTTACTGTGTCAAATGGATGCCTGCATCTGGAAAATTGTAACTGTGAGAAAGCAGTAGAGCATAACAAAGAGAAGGGATAACTTTAAAAACTGCTTCTCATATATTGCTGCAGTAACTGTAGAAGCAGATTCTCTATGCCATCAATAGGAAGTAATGTACTTCCACTCAGAGAAGCTATATATATTATTTACAACTCTCAGAGCCAAAATCAAATTACTGTTATGGTAAGATTCCCCTGTCTTCAACCATAGCTTCTTCTGGACCTGCAGATATTTTCTAGATTTTAACCATCTTCTTTTATCTGCTTCACTTTCACATTACTTTCTGGCCAGAAGGCAACAGCAGAATTCTCCACTTTCACTTCTTTGCCAGCCCTTCACCACTTCCTCCACACCCATTTTCAGTTGTGATGTCTTTTTCTCTTGCTCAGTCTTTTGACTTTTTGACTGTAACATCTCCATACTGTCCTCTTGACTTTCTCCTCTCTCATTCTCAATCCTGTGCTCCTCTCCTGGTTCTTTCCTTTCTACCTTCAAGCAGCTCACAGGCTCCATTATCCCAGAGCAATTGAAAGTCCCTTTCCACAGCTCCCCATCTCCTTCTTTGGGGAATTAGTCTGATGAAGAACACCTAAAACCCAGAACTTCTCATAAAGATATTGAAGTGCTTGGAACTAGCTTTGCTTTTTTTTAGAGTGCTGTGTGAATGGATATTGACATTCGTCCATTTCCCTCTGCTCTAATGATGAGCAAAAATAGTCAGAAACAATTAAACTGTGTTATAACATTGGAGGGAAAGGAGGCCCTTCATCTTGTGGACATAAAATCAATATCTTGATTTGCCTGTATAACCCAAATCCATCCAATTCAAACTCTGATTTGGGAAGCCTCTTCTTCTCTTAAGAGTGTAGGGCATATTTAAAACTCCTTTTTCTTTAATAAATATGGAATAGTTCTATTGTCTGTAAAAGCTGTCCACAGGAAAGAAAATGGAACAGAAGAGTTTTGAACTTATTCAGCCACTTCCAAAGTTATTTATCTCGATGACATTGGATAAGTCACTTGAACTTTCCCTTCCCAGTTTCCTCAACTGTAAAATGAAATTTATACAACTTGCCCATTTTTGAGATGGAGGAGGTGTACATTCCAAAAATTCTATGAAAACTTCTGCCTCATTTTCCTAAAGTTCTTTTACCAGCTCTACCTACCACTTAAAAAGTAGATGAAGCCTCTGTAAGTGAAGTTCACACAAGTCCTTGAGACCTTGCATTAAAAAGTAAGAATTAATTACTGATGTAGAATTTCTTCTACCCATCTGAAAGAAGCAAGATGGATTTAGCTCTCAGTTGGCCCACACTAGGTCCTTAGTTTGAGATCCATCAGAACTGTGACTCTTGAGTTTCATAACAGAAAAAATCTGCCATGCACTAGCATGTACAAATATGCAATGTGAAAGAAGGAGGAAAACGTTAGAATAAAAGATCTGCCAACAGTCTTGTGAAAATGATAAATGTAGATTTCAGAAACAATGGGTTTCTTTTGCTTTCAGCCTTACTTTAAATTATACTAGCCACCTTCTCTGAGCACCAGCCTTACTGTATGTCTTAGAATTCCCTTCCTTAGAGCAGTTACCACCATCTTGACCATTACTGTGTGCCAAGCCTGATCAGTTGCTCTGCCACTCACTCAGGCCAGTTGGTATGGTGGGGAGAATTCCCCTCAAACAACTGTGTGATCCCCAGCGAGTCCCCTCCTCCAGAAATGGTGTGCCAATGCCAAACACAAAATACCTGTACATACAATGGATGTCATACCCCACAACAGTTAAAGCACTCTGTAGGGCTGGTCAGGATCAGACAATCTGGCTGCAGAGCGCTGCTGCCTGTGGTCCCACAGAGCTGGGCAGTGGTGACCCTTCAATCTGAGTCCAGTAGTGCCTGTCTGAACATTTCAAATCTAAGAAATCAAAATATGAGAAAGAGTTTGGTTTAGACACCTTGAAGGAAAAATTGAGCTTTTTTTTTTTTCTTTGATTATATTTTCAAAATGTCATGTCAATTTCTCAATTTTTTTTCCAGCCAAGAATGCTGGAAGTCAAACTGAGATTCAGTTTCCAGGAGCAGGGAATCTAATAAAATATCACACGATTTGTGATTAAATAACCATGGCTGCCGTCTCTGCTGCTGTTCTGTCTTCTCTAAAACTGAACAGCATTTATTTATATGAATTGCTTTGTTGGGATCACTTGGCTTATTCATGAAAGTGTTCCTGATCCTATACAGTATATACATATCAGACAGGCTTTCCCTTTGAAACCAAGCATATTTATATCTATTTGCCAGCTACAAAAATACAAAGTGCTATTGAATACTTTATTAGGCAGAAAACACTCTTGCCTAAAAAGCCTCAAGAACTTATGTATAATATATCCCTGAATACATTTAGAGAATAATTTTTGTCAGAAATGGCTGCATTCTGAGGCACAGAACAGCTAACTGCTGCTGTTAGTCTGCTTTTCTTACTTGTGAGTATTTATAGAAGTATGTTTGCCTCCAGAGTATCATCATCATGCTTGTAACTATTTCAGTGATCCAAAGAACAAGAAGGAAAAGACTCTTAATTGTTAAGTGTTTTCCCTCATCTTTTAATTAAAGACTTGCATGGAGCCTTCAGCTAACTACAGGTACCAGAACAAGGTGGGAGCTGAGGGGCTGGAAAGCAGCTTGGCAGAAAAACACCTGGGAGAGCTGAGGTGAACTGGATGAACACATCCAGCAATACACCCTTGCAGCAAAGAGAGGCAACAGCATCCTGGGCTGCCCTAGGCAGAGCACTGCCAGCAGGCTGAGGGAGGTGATCCTTTCCCTCTGGTCAGCACTGGTGAGACACACCTGGAGAGCTGCGGCTGCTTCCAAGCTCCCCTCTACAAGACAGACATGGACACGCTGGAAAGAGTCCAGCACAGTGCCACGAAGGTCATTGAGGGGCTGGAACATCTCTCACATGGGGGCCGTGGGGAAGATGGAGCCAGACTCTTCTCAGTGGTACCCAGTGAAAGGACAAGCACACAAATTGAAGTACTGGATGATTAAACATAAGAAAAAGATGTTTTATTGTGAGGCTGACTGAGAACATGGAAGAGACTGCCCAGAGAGGTTGTGGAGTCTCCATCCTTGGAGATGTTTGAAATCTGACTGGACATATCCCTGGGCAAACTTCCCTAGTTGATCTTGTTTTGAGCAGGAAAATTGGATGAGATGATGTCCAGAGATGCCTTTCAACATCGTATGGTTCTAAGAGTCGTAAGAGTGGAGTACAGATTTCTAGTTCACTGAAGTGAGCCTTGCTGATTTAGGAAGGCAGATGGTGACTGTTCTGCTCAAAGGTGTAAAGAATCTCATTTTAGAATTTGAATTAAGGGAGAGTAAAGAGGCCAAGCACTTGCAAAAATCCTCCATTTATAGGGTCTGTGGAGTGAAAAGGGAGTTACAGCTTGCAAGTCATCCTAGAAGTAAATTAGAACTCCCACAACAAAAGAAAAGTGGGCAATTAGAATGGAAAGAGATTAAACCAAGAAGGGTCATAGGAGCTCTGTGTTAGAGAGGACACTGTCAGAGTGTCACATTACAGCAATAATTCTCTCACAGTTCTCCATTTAAAAATAACACCACTGTCATAAGGTTTCTTAGAGGTAAAGTTTCACTTTACGCTGCCAATGAAGGGGACAAGCCTGTTCTTCCCCTCCAACACCTTTTCCTTCATTCTTTCTATTCTTTTCTAAATACTGCCATCATTGGCCAAACCAGCTCATTGATACAACAGAATACTGAACTACCAAAAAAAAAAAAAAGATTTCTCCATTGGTGCAATGTGGTGATTTTGATGTTCCTTGTGTACATGTAGTTGCTAGAGCTGGTGCAAAAGAGGGGATGAGGAAACACAGCTATGAGAGGTAAAAGCAGCAGTAACATCCAGTGTAACTCTATGGTCAACTGGATTCCAGCGAAATTTATCAGACAGGAAAAAGAAAATGTTATTTTACATAGTCTAGACTACATGTGAGTTATTGCTGTAATCAGGCAGCCTGGCTGCAGTATCACTTCACACCCTAAGGCAGTATGCTCTACCCTGCACTGTGCAACAGGGTCACTGACAATATCTATCAAGACTTACAGATTCCCTAAAAGACCTAGGCAATGAAGGGCACAAAAGTACTTTCAAACTGTTTCAAATTTCAATCTGTCAGTACAAAAATCTATCCCACAGTCAAGAACAGTTTTGTATGAATTTAACATACATTGATGTGAATTGATGTGAATTGATGTGAATTGATAAGAGTTGATGGCAAAAACCTATCTGTAATTCCAAAACTTAATGATATCCAAAACTCAGGACTGCATATAGCATTTGCCCTTATCAGAACCTGTTGCTCCAGATAACACAACCATTTATACAACTGCACTTGAATTCTAACATTATTACACTTTGCATTAATATACAGAGCATATTTTAGAAGATCTCTTATGTGGGCATCTCTAAAGGCATCTTATTTGTATAACTGATGATACAGTGAGGAAATCCCAGGGTTTTTTTTCTACTTGAAAGGCTACCTCCCCTATTCCTAGCAGTGTAACAGTAAAAGCAAAAAAATATCCAGCTTGTTTCTACAAAATAAAGATGAAAATCCTTCAGAGGTCTCACCTACGAAACAGATATTTTTCTATACTTAGCAGTTTTTAACAGTTATACTGCAGCCTGATCACTGAAGACAGAGAAAGACTTACAGAGATATGAAGATATTCTCCTGAAATACACAGAATATTAATGGCAAACAATCTCTTCCAAAACTAAGTTCAAGAAAGAATTGCACTCAAGTAGGTTCAGAAAAGTGTATTTTCAAAGAGAGGTGAGATCCTAAGCAAAACAAATATTAACTACTTTGCCATATTTAAATGCTGAATTTGAAGTTCTAAGTCAAATGGCTTTACTTACTGGTGGAAAGAACAGGTGGAAAGGATAAAATTCCATTGTATCAGTAGAAAGTTTTCTTGTTGGTTTCCTAAAAACCAATACAAAACTAATCTACAAAGCAAAGTTAATGCATCTTGTATGAAGAACTGGAAAATTCTGTGCTAAATGTAGCTTGGGAATATTTTGTTCAATAAAACAGACAGTACTCTGTAAATGGCTGAAATAAATTCTTGCTCTAAGAGACTAATCTGCTAGATTGATGGGTGTTGGGATGCTAATACTTTTATCAGAGAGAAAGCTACCCGGCAGAAACAAACTACACTGTTACAGAGTGAGCATTTGGAAATTGTAGGATCAACATCAAAAGACAGGCAAAACTTTCTGCTGTTGAGAACTAAAAAAAAAAGCATTATTTTGGCAAGTCTGAAAATAATTATTTTGGTAAGTCTGAAAATAAAATTTTTTTAGCCAAAATAGAAATTGACAATGACATTGCAATTTCTTTGATTTTGGAGACACAATGTAGTAAAAGATTGTTTTGGTTTCAGCTGGAGATAACAATAATAGTAATAGTAGTAATAATAGTAATAGCAATAGTATAGTAATAGCAATAGTATAGTAATAGTAATAGTAATAGTAATAGTAATAGTAATAGTAATAGTAATAGTAATAGTAATAATAATTTCCTTCTTAGTAGTTGGTACAGTGCCATATTTTGGATTTAGTTTAAGAATATGACAGACATTCAGAAACATCCTCCTAGTACCAATGTATTGCCTTCTCTAAGGGGTTTTAAGAGTCAGCTTGCCTAAACAGCTACTGAACTGGGATGGAAGATTTCTGGACACACATAGTTTTGACTAATATCTTAATCTTTAAAAGATGGATAATAAATCTCAGTAATTTCCAAACATTTCAAAACATAGAAGCAAAAATTGATACATCAGAATTATTCAATAAAGGTAAATATGCACATCCTGTTTCTAGATGAATAAGTTACATGTTTTAAAATACCAGGTGGTATTTTCAAGTGACACCTCTGTTTCAAATTTGATAAGCAGTTACAGCCACAGAAAAATAGACAAAAAATTTTAAATATTGCAATTAAATATGAGAAGTTTAGTGTGAAGTGGTAAAATACCAATGTTTCTAATAAAACTGGCTAAAAGGAACAAGAGTTTGACTATGCAAACTTTGAGTGTAGTCAGAAATACCATCTTTTTCCCATAATTGGTCTGTTTTGGGATGTCATTCCATGAAGTGTTCAAACCAATCAAAGAAACCAAAGAGGAAGATCGTTTCCCCTTTCCAAGATTCAACTGGTCCCTTCCTCCCATTCACACTGATTGCTGTGCTGTCTCTGGCACTCCTCAGACCCATCTGTGAGTGAGTTTTCTGCCAGACCATATTAAATCCTGCACAGATTTTTGCCACAGGAGTGAAAGGCATTGGCTGATAGAGGAGTCTGATGCAGGCAGTGCTGGAGAGGAGCGAGGATCAGGCACGGAGAGAGGGTGTGGGGGGCAAGAAGAGTGGAATAGGATGAAGCAGTGATGCATCTGCAGCTATAAATCCCATCTCTTAGATAGAGGAACACTAGAACCTGAGGTGCTAACATTTTCAAACACCATTTTCAAAAGAGACAAGAAGGATTTCAGTTAACTGGGGGAGAGAGAAAATATTTGTTTAGTTCATTAACATGGTTCTCTTAGAAGCAAGGATCTTAAAACAGAAACCCTTCTAGTCTTGTTCCAGTTTTAGATTAAATGTTGATTAAAATTGTGATTAGCACCCAGGTCTCTCTTTTCCCAGGTGAGTTCTTCAATACCTTGAATAGTCAGTCACGCTTGGGTATTCAACTTCCAGCTTAAGAATAATTATTTACTTACTCAAAGTACAAACTCTGTAAACAAGAAAGACCTGGAAGCCTTACGCATCTGGAGCAGCTGACAGCTTGCTCCCTGGCACACTTGGAGCTGTAGATTTAAATCCAGATTGCAGCCACTATTTGACTGGAAAGCTGAAACACTTTTGAACTTTCAGGTCCCAGCTGAATGGCTTGTCTTTCTATTGATATGGAACCCAAGTGTGTCCATATGCTGCTTCAGCAGGAGCCAGGGAGACTGTGACAGATCCTTAATCAGGAAACCATAATATCACAGCATCTATCAGCTGGTTGTGATGCAGCCAGCAGCTCTGTTACCCTGCTCTCTGTAAAACCAGAGTAATAGTGGCTAATCTTCCATCAGGATAAACACACGGATGGTGATATACTTGGGTACTCAAGCAATGGCTATTACACCAGCATTTCAAACAAGCTGCGCAGAAGGACAGATGGAAGGTGAGTACATACAGCACTAAAGATAGTCATGGAAATGCAAAGACAAGAAAAGAAATGTTTTTGTACTGAAAAGCTTATTTTCTCTCTGTATTTTTTAGCTTGAACTTCAATTAACTGTGGAAGAAGTAGTCTATTGATACTAACAGCCTGACGATATTGGAAGTGTAAGAAGCATCTGAGTTTAAGAAGCTGAGGTAAGAAAGGGTTCTGGAGCAAGACTAAGTGATCTACTACGAAGTGTATCCAACTATTTTTAGCCCTGTCTAAACCAAAAACACATGAAACCCTAATAATACACACAGGATGCATATTAAAATCTTTTTGCATTTAATACAACTACATGAAATGGCCTGTAAATGTTCCATGTCATTTGTGTCACTTGGCAATTTTGTAGCTGCAGAGGTGGCAACTCTCTTTTCTGGTCTACAATGCAAAGATGTATAAGCAGGAACAGCAAATAAGGTACTGATTTTGTTCTTGAAGACCAGAAAACCAACCAAACTCAAAGAAAAGGAACAGGCACCAAATATTCTCCTACCATCACTGACTTGGCATCAAAGATAGTGCACATGACTAGTTTTATAGACATAATCTACAAATCACAAAGAAAAAAACATATTTCTGGGTGTGATGGATTCATTCGTCCCCTTAAACAAATCAACAGTACTTTGGTACAGGTTTCAAAAAAGCTAAAGGCTTGGGCCACAGCTGGGCCAAGAACTCTTCTAGAAAACAAACCCACGAAGGTACAGAGTGACCTAGTGAGAATGATGCACACCAATCATGGGGTTAACACATGAATAATGGGTGTTCTTTCCAAGACTCATTTATCAAAGAACAAAGGCAGTTGTGGGTGCAAGGAGTCTCATGTGTTCCCATAATATGTAATTTGACTACAAGCCAACCACTTTATACCAGAAATATGACATAAATTCCCTAAATCAGGATTGACAAAACTGGAGAGGGCATGGCTACTTGTTTTTTGCCTGAATTTTATTTGTTGATATAGTTGCATATGTCTGAAGGTGGACAAACCCTCTGAAAGCTGCGGTCACACTGTTCAGAGCTGAAAGCTAATATTTGACAATGCACATTGGTGAATTTGCCTTCTGCCAAGCTGGCAGGAGGCTGCAGCTGCCCTTTGCCATACAGTATCCTTTTCTCCTTTAGAGGATCTATTCTAGCAGTTCTAATGCTTCTAGTAAGTCAAAGCAAACCACACAGCAAGATTTCCTGCAGAAGCGTAGTTTTTCACATTTGGCCATGATATGTGATGATAATTTGTGGTTAGTTCATTCCAAAATATTATAATTTAATTTGGGTTCAAAATACTTACTTTCCCTTTCCTCTTTCTCTCTTATTCCATACAGTTTGGAGTTGCTTTGTGCATTAATCAAGATCGAGATACCTTAAGGTTTTATGTTATCTGTTATACAGAAACAAGGAGAAATAAAGATAAAGTAAAATGTATGGAAAGAACTGATTCAGCTCATCAGAATTCTGAATTTAGTTTACATGAGATCCAAAAGCATTTTCCTGCTTTTCATATCCAAATCCTTAATGAGGCAGTTTTGTCAAAGTGAAATCTCAAAAATAGAATGTTCCAGTAAGATGTCTTTTAAATCTGTCTACTCTTTGTGTATGCTAAACTCATCAAATGCTTTTCTAAAATAGCTACTGTTTTGCAGCAAACGAAGCACAGACAATTGAATGTGTCAACACCACTCGTGGAGTCACGCTAAGATTCATTTATTTTTGTCAGGCACCCATACTAGTAGTGAATCAATGGCACTGCATTTGTAGTCAGATGTCACACACATTGCAAACCTATCTCAAAGGCTTTGGTTCTGCTCTCAGATGGGTTGTACACTGCAGTGAGGGCTGCAGTGACCCAGAATTGGCACCTGGGAGCATCAAGATTGCCTTTGGCTGGCCCCATTTCCACATTATTCTAAAAGAAAGGAAACCCTTTTTTAGTATACTGCTATTCAAGAAAAGCCTACTTCGTCAGATTAGAATAACTTCAGGAAAATATCTGATGCATTATTTTCAAGGTGGGACCAAGAAAGTAGCAGGACCAGCTCAATGGATGATGGACAAAAAGATGATGATGATGAATCAAAAGATAATCCTTATCACAGGATCTGCAGGACCTTCACTGCTCCTTAGAGATGGACTCAAACCTTGTTACCATGCTGAGGATATACTTCAATCTGGAACTTCCCTGCCTAGGACTGCTTGAATTCTGTCTGGGAAAGTCTGGATGAAAGTTTGTGCGTCTGCATAAATCAAAAAACTACAGTGGTACAACATCTCCTGAACAAAGATTTAGAGAAAATTATTTTCCAAACACTCATGGAAACCAAAACATTTCTTCAACTGAGCAGCAAAATAGTAACATCTGAAATGTCAGAGAAAGAAAAGACAAGCTGGATAGACCTACTTTGCACAATAAAAAATGAGAATACAGGGTTTTGCTATAACCTTTATCATGGGAAGGATGATGGGAAAGGAAGAGCTTTTTTGGTCTGACCAGGAATGAGAGTAAAAGAAAAAAAGTCTGCAATGAGTTTGAATTGGAGGCAACTCAAGTGGTTGTCCCTACCACAGCCATCAAAGTCATACCATATAAGCTCAGTAACTCTTCCAGATGTTGTTGTTTCTAAGAATATATGTGAGGTTGTATCCTAGAGCATATGGTGTAATTGGAAAAGTTACACCACAGTAGGCAGCTGAGTGGGAAGAGGCAAGGAGAGAGAGAGTAGGCATGGATGTCTCTCAAGGCCACCTTTCCTGTGGAGTTTTCCACATGCCTGTCATTGCTGCAAATGCCCCTACTGCAAACAGGAATCAGCTAAATTGTGATGCAGTTTGTTACCAAGTGGGAGAGTTAACAGCTTCTCTAATCTTGTAATCTCACAGACTTAGGTTATTTGCTTCATAGACAAATTTGACCTTGCAAATATTGGTGCAATACAAATAGTAGTTAAATTTTACTGTAGGCAAAACACATTTTCCTTCCCACTAATAGTTAGGACAATCACTGAAGTTGGGTTCCTACTCATGACTGGAGGTATAAACCTAGAAAGGATTCACAGGAAGCCTCTGGCAATGTTCAGGTGGCAGGGATGGACTATGGTATAGGCCACTAAGACATTTAGATGGTTTTCTAGCCTTACATAGCTAAAATATGGTGCATGCTCTGTATTTTCCCTAGATGCTTGCCTAAGGAAAGGAAGTGTTTAGAGTAATCACCTCTTGCACCTGCTTTTAGAGTGATGAATATTGTGCTGTATCAGTGGCTACACATAAAGTGTTTATAGTGTTCTTTTTTTTTAAATGTATAGATCAACACAGAGTACTTAAATATATCAGAAAGTAAGAACCTGTAATAGACTGACTTTAAAACAATGGCTGAATTGGAAAATCTTTCTATTTTAAGGTCTCAGCCTTAGTTTCCTGACTGTTTACAGACTCACATGAATAAGCTGGAGGTACAACTTTGTTTCCTATTACCTAACCATTGAGCCAGCTAGTCTCTTGAACTTACTTGGTGTTAAAATCATAAATCATTAATCAAATTTAAAATATTTTAATTTGTACCAGTGGCACAAATTAAAATGTTTTAAATTTGATTGATGATTTATTAAACCAGCTGTTTCATGTCTTCAGCAGGATCTGCACCAAAGGCACACACTTGAAGAGCCATGCCCTGCTGCTGATCCAAACATCCAACCAGCTGTAAACAAAACAGCATAGAGTTAAGAAATAATAGTTAAGGAGTCACTGAAAAAAGAATCAGACCTACTTGACAACAAAATGATAGAAATTATACTGAATACTTATTCTAAATATGAAGTGTCTCTGATAACTTTCAATGAGAGTTTAAATCATCCTTTCCCATACTGTATTGAAGAGAACAAACTGGCATCTTCTTGTAATCATACTGAAGGCTCCTTTTTTGAAAATTAAGATTTCTACAGGTAACTATGGAAGTTAGTACGGGAGCCTCCTGTCCGCTCGAACTGTTTTCCCCAAATGAGTAAAAGCTGTAATTTGGTAGCGCTCATGATAAACTGAGAAAGCCACTCACTATGTTTCCCAGCAGACTCCATGAAAAGAACATGGCTGGCAGAGGCAGCTTGATGAAAAGGCGGTGCTTTCGTTAATGGAGAGAGATTGATAATTACCAGCTGGTAGACAAAATAATGTAAAAAATTTGCTGAATTACTGCATTGAGTTATACTTCAACTCTGACATGACCAGGGCAAAGTGTGTCTATCAGCTTTATATTGACGTTGATGAGGAAAACTTGTTTTCCTCTGGATAGTCAATATGAACTCCAGTGTGGATAGCTAGCATATTATCTAGAATATATCCCTGCAGTAAAAGGCTTCTGCATCACACACACTTTTTTCTTACTCTGTGACAAATTGAACTGCAGGACATCACTCCAATTGCAACCTTCTCTTGAACTGTTATGGATCTGCCATCTAGTTTACAAGGCTTTTCACATTACAGTAACAAATTATCAAATTATCAATTATCGATTACCCTATTATCAATTTCAGCTTCCTCTTTACTGTCTTTTAAAAACTTGTAAACTTATTTTGTTGCTTTAATACGATCACCCACTACATTCCTATACAAAAAAAAATCTCATACAAATCCCTCTAGTAGGCACTTAAAAGCCGGGAAGTAATAAACCTAGTGAAATCTGGATTTTGCCCCTCCTTACCATCCACAAGAGCAACAAATCAACAGGCTACACAGGGAGACTGAGATGCTCTGAATAAACAATACTGTTTTTAGGGTGTGAGAATCCTCTGCAGGAAGCTACAAAATGTCAAGCTATTTGCTCGCACTTTAGATAATTTCAGATACGTTTGCAAAAAAAAAAAAAAAATCTTTTTGCCTTGTCTACAGCGGAATATTCAACACATAGTGACTGAACCCGTGAGGGAACAGCAGTATGAGCACCAGCGATGCAGTATATCTTCAGTAACCATGCTGTTTTGGGTTCAGGCTTACACCCACCCACATATGTTGTATTATACCATTGCATAACCAGAGATCCCTGGAGCCTGGATTCTCAGTCTCTATGGCTGCACACACTGCAACTGCTGTGCCAATACAGAAATACTGATACCGTGTGCTGGTGCACCACCCCATCAAAGTGCTACTAGTGTGACTTTCCCATACACAGAGGATATTTCTTCAGCCCTTCCTTTTTTTTTTTTTTGTGCTAGTCGTTCATCTAAGAAAGATGGAGAAAACTGAGAAGTGGTTCATTTATGTTTATGCAAATTACAAATGCTTTCAATAATTGCTCGTTAGTAGGCAGTTAAAAGGAGACTAATACGGAGTCTGCTATTAGCAAGATAGCATTGAAAATGCAAGACGAATATCCAAAAATATAAAGATCTGCTGAAGTCAGGGGCTTGAATTTTGACAATGGGTTATCATTTGTAGTTGATGACGGTGCAAATAAATAAACATTTGCCCAGATATTAATTCAAAACAAATTTAAATATTTGCTTCCAGAGAGTGTCCAATGTCACATAAGTAAGACAAAAAAAGATTGCTTTTATCAAAGCAGAGCTGCTTTGTCCAAACAACTGTTGCTTTGTCTGTGTAAGAGCTTTAGTCTCAGAGAAAAGGGGGAGGGCCCGCAGGAGAGAGAAGAGGCCTGGAAAGGTAGAAAAAAACCCTGTTGAGCCACAGGAAATTGGTGAAAAAATATTTGTATGTCTGTGTTTCTATCCTGGAGAAGACAAGGGTGACCTCCTCACTCTCCACAAGCACCTGGAAGGAGGCTGCAGCCCGGTGAGGCTTCTCCCGGGGCAACCAGTGACAGGACAAGAGGACACAGACTTGAGCTGTGCCCGGGGAGGCTCAGGCTGGCTGTCAGGAGGAGGTTTTTCACAGAAAGGGTGATTAGCCATTGCAGTGGGCTGCCCAGGGCGGCGGCGGAGTCACCGTCCCCGGAGGTGTTTGTTCAAGGGGAGATTGGATGTGGCACTCAGTGCCATGGGCTCCTTGACAAGGCTGCTCATGGTGGAACTCGACGATCACAAAGGTCTTTTCGAACCGAATCGAATCTTGGCTCTGTGATTTCACGCTAGCCAAGACCGCGGATCATTGCCATCCTCGCCACCGCTCTTTGCCCCTTTTCCGCAGCCTCAGGAATGGAACTGCCAGCCCCTCGTAGTCGGGGATCCCGCGGGTCGGGTTGGGCTCTCGGCGCTGGATTGGTGCTGCCTGCGCCGCGCGCACCGCGCCAGTCTCGCACTCCCCCCGCGCCGTCGTAGCCCTGGCC